>NNCF01126996.1:198307-286952 GCA_002313205.1 Laupala kohalensis | reverse complement strand
TAATATTTGTTATTTCTGATAAAATATTGTAATAATACTTCTTAGATTAATGAAACAACAATTTATTGTTTCATTATTTTTTACTATAGCTCTGCGCAGCGAAATACAGTGAGTAAATTTTTCTTTATTTATTTAATTTTTAAGGCTCTATTCGATTAAAATTTTAGTACATATTTCAACGCTTTCGTGAAAAAGCAATTATATCTGGCATCTCTTTTTTATACGTATCATTATAAGTTAGTATTTGTTTTATTCCTAGTATTCTTTGCATGAAGGTGGCTTATTGTTTACTCCTTGAACGCAGTTAGCCTTAAGTATTACCATTCGACGAATAAACTATCAATACCCAATACAATTGTGCATTCATTGAGAGAATTGTACTTTTATTTCGTACGTTTTAAGGTTTTATTATTATTTAATTACCTATCAGCAGGGAATAAATGTAACACATGACTTGAAATTTAACAATAATATTTTTTGAAAGGATATTGTTTTCCAGCTTTAAGAAATGAAGGTGCGTACGATAAATACAAGATAGTGCAAAGCGTGTTACATAAATTAGTAATAATTAAATCAATGTTACCTAGTGCAGTGACAATACACAAGCTGTAAGCATAATTTATTTTCTTAATATATACATTACTAACGTTGATACGCATGTACCAAGAATTTAGAGAAATATTCTAAATTTAGAATGTTTACGACAAACAGAGCAGCGGAATACATATTATTATTTTAAAATAATTCATGTTAGTAAATAAGTCAGTCATTTTGCTGCAAATTTTTATTGCTATTATACGGTACCGCAAAAACCTATTTACTGCGTTTAGATAAAGCACCGGATGCACTACGCGTTCCATGGACTTCGCGGTGAATCATTTATATCTAGCAATAAGTTTTTTTCCTCTGGATGCCTTAGCACTGGCGCAACCCGTTATTTGGGGGTCTGTAACCCCCAGCGAGCAAGGCGAGTATAAATATATAAAATCTCTTGCTTACACCAATGCTTTTAAAACTTCTTTGAAATGAAAATTGAAAATTTTTGTTTATGACCATACGAGCTGAAATAGAAACAGTGTTACAGATATATTCTGGGGCAGTTTCCGAGCCAGGATTGAAAAAGGGAATTTCATTTAGTTTTTCAGTCCTGTAAAAACTTACGAAATATGTCAATGGTTTTATGGAAAACGAAAGAGTATTTTTAATGTATAAATGTACGTCTACGCAAGATATGGTTTTTTGTCTTTCTGATTCCTAAAGAGGTGATATCTTGTATCGACTGCTAAGGCGTGTCACCCAACAGTATTAGCCGTAAATCACCTTCATTTCGGATATGATAGAAACATACTGGATATATTTTACACATAAATATCGTACATTTTTGATATTTTTCATGAAACTCAACCGTCGAATTATGTTTGCGCATAATACATGTCTTAAATTTATTTTTTAACTTCGCATACCAGTTGTCTGGCAATAATTGGTGTTACTTCAGAATTTGTATAATTATTTTCTGTTAGGTAGTATATCCCTTGTACTTTTCACGTATGTACGAACAATGCTTTTGTATGGAGTGAACACTTCAGTACAAGAAAACTAATAAGAAATGAGAAAAAAAATTGATTTTCGTAACATTACCATTTATTGCATCTAAACCATGAATTTTAATTTAAGAGACATCTTGAAGTTACAAAGAATGTAGATACGTGTTTACCTAATATACTCTTTCTATCTTATATATTGTTGAGACATGGGGTTTACTTTCAGTAATATTTATTTGTTTATATTATATTTTATTTTATTTATTGATTTCACAATTATTGATCCTGTCATAATGTATTTAGTATTTCAAAATATTTCATTAAATTTTGGAATCTCGGAAAAATATATGTTATACAACTAATTAACTATAATGATAGAGAATACAACGATTTTAACACGCAGCAAGTTGGAAAAAATATTTTATTATAGCCCGCATCACAGGAAAAATTTTCAATGTCATTAATATATCTTACTTGACTCATTCCGTCGTCTTATATGCACTTCTTGACTATACCTATATCAAACTTATTCATACATAAATTGAAATGAATATATTGTATCGTTTGGTGTTGAAAAGAGAAGTACATTTTATGCATGAGTTATTCTCAAAGTCGTACTGTCAGACAAAATGATAAATAATTTTTGTTTACCGGAGATAAGTCTGGAACCTAATCAGTCACCTCTCCTCTAATCAATAGGTAAAAATTCGAAGAAAACACAAAACTATCTTGATAATACCTTCAAAACCGATGCACAGGAACTAGATAAGAAATTCAAATTCAAGCTTTTAACAAAAACATTTCAAAATGTATAGACAGCGATCGTATAAAAAGTCCTCGTACATTTCTTGACTCTGGATATAACAATTCGTATCATCACTGAATGTAAAATCAATTCAAATGGCAAAATTAGAAGAAATCTCTCTTAGCGCTAACAATGAATTTATGTCCACTAGCGTGTTCACGCCGACTTTCTTTCTCCAAAGAGTCTTTTGCACCATTTCGGAGTGGCTCTCTTCTAACTGTCGCAAACGCCACCGGCCTTCTGTCACATGTATCACATTCTTTTCTGTCCCACGTCGGGAAGACCTTAAGCGGAGTGCGCGAGACCGTTCCAACAACAGCCGTTTCCCCATCCCTGGCTTCCAGCTTCTCTGTTCTCCGCTTCCTACGCGCCACCAACATTGCCCACCCTGCTTGTCAACGCCCGCGCGCGCTCTGTCTCGCCGATTTTGTACTACATGTCGCTCTCACTTCGCTTTCAAATATAGTTGAACATTTAAATGTAATTTTTCAGAAAAATATGTATTCCTCTCATCTTGAGGGATGTAGTGTAGAGATCCCTAAGTGCAGGTAACGCAGAATCATTGGATGTTAGTTAACATGTTAACAAGATTGAATAAAACTTGTAGAAATCATTTTTTTTAGTTTTAAACACATTTCCAATCAAATAATATTATATAAAGTACCTTTTACACTGTCACGGGGTTTCAAAATGAGATATATTTCCTCGGAAGATCTTGGTTAGTCCCGCGTTCGTTGTATTCGAAATACATTCCCGTATTTCCCCCCCTCACCCTCCACGAATCTTCATCAAAAACTCTTTCCCGAGAAATAAATTTTTTTAAGTATAAAGAATAAAGAATTTATTAATATTATATGACAAACAAGTATAGTATATAGACAGTCAGTAGAGCTGCGCGTTTTCACCTTTATTGGTTCTTGCATTTGCGGTATCACAAAAATTTCATATAAATAGAAATGAATCATTTTTCGTCCTATCAGTATGTCACGTTGAACTGCGAAACATGTCCTTTCTAATTATGGTTCTTTTGGCAATATTCGACATCTAAGCGTTTCCAATTTGTGTTCGTATTCTCTTTAAATTCTCTAAGTTGTGTAGCAAAACGGAGGTCTTCACTTTTCGACCGACACTCAGACTCTCATCACATCAACATGCGTGGTATATCAGAATTTTTGTTGAAGCCCGCTACAAATATTTACTTCGAAATTCTTTTTATCCGCTGTGGAAAATTTTCTCTCTTCCCATTTTCCATATTTCCGTTATTTTTACTTCATTTATATGTATATTTCCCATCTGTTATTCATTTCTTTTCATGAATAGCTTGTCTCAAAAGTTAAAGTGAGTATCACTTTGTTCAGTTATTGTATAAAAGTTATTTTATTTTCGGTCACTGAAGTGACAGACTGCACATGAATTTTCTATTCTCCATTAAGTTGGTATTAATTTTATTCAAATCGATTTGTACTCTCCAACTTTAGTATCGTATATACAGGAGTGGATTACAATATTGCGACCATGTTGGGTAGATTAATATATACGCTCCTCCAAACAATAAATTTCACGTTATTTGGCTGAGGAATCCCTCTTTTGCTGTTGGTTATTTTAGCTTCAACACCTTCGTCCAATAGGCAATCACGTATACAACGTAATACGTGATGGGTCATTTGACATCCCTCCCTCATAATTTTAGTATGGTTACTGGAAGTGAGGCATAACAAAACTTTAAAATAATATTCACATAAATCATTTGGAAATAGAAAGGAGCGCCCATTATCTGTATCTACGTGACATAAAAAAGAAATCAGGAGGAATTGATAAATGTGCAAATATGGTATTACAAATGCACTACAGAATGTAGTTTTGTTACATTCTTGCAAATTAAAATTCAAAAACAAAACTATAAAATTTTGATTCATATCTAAGAAAAAATAAAAGTTTTATTCCTAATTTTTTTTAAATTTCTCAAAACTATATCCGAAAAGATCTGAATACATTTTATACGTAAAAATATAGTAAATATGCATTGATATTTACATTACAGTACATAATACGTCTGCGGAAACCAGAAGAGTTAGAAATATACCTTGTTAAATGTCCTCCGCAGCTTTCAGTTCCAGGTATAAATGAACCACAACTGACTCCCCTTGTTTTCTCACTACGGACCCACGCAAGAGGAATCAATTTGTGCGCCCCTTCTATGAAGTATCCACAGAGCAGAAGCTCTTGAGTGCTACGGACCAATGCCAGTGCGGAAGCATCGGCTTTAAGTGGCGGCGCGCGATGGCTGATTTGGAGAACGGAGGGTGGGTGAAGAGTGGCAATGGGACTATACTTGAGTGAATTGGGGCTAATTTTGTGAACGAGATTCTCCCAGAATCGGGTCTTTTGTCCCGAAATTCAGGTTCTCAGGCTATCATCGGCACTCAAAAACGATTGGTGGAATGTATTGTATATCAAACAAATTTTAACTATTGCAAAATATTTATTATTAACTAAACAATTACCCATTATTATGTCGATTGTTTTGTTTTCACGGATCGTTATAGTCAAATATTATTCCAATTTCCGGTGTTATTAGTTTTATTTTCCGAAATGATAATTTGTATGGATGAAATCTACATTTAATGGCAATGTATATTTTTATTGGCTATGATCTATCAATGAATATATTTAACTGTACATAATCATCCTGTCTGATATTAGAGAAAACTCGCAACACGGAATCTCTATATGTTAAGTATCCATAAATTTCATAAATTTATCTTAAAAAAGGCAGTTACAAACTACGTGAGACTTCGTGGAGGACAATAAACTGATTTACTCTCCGGAAGCAAGCAAGGGATCATCCCATCAAATGCTATATAGAACCCTAAGACACAGGCAAATTGAAAAGATAAAAAAAGTAATAATGTCGTGTTATAATGTCAACAGAATACCAACAAATTCGAATTTAATAAAACACTAAAGATAGTTCACTAGTATGTAACATTATTGAATTATAATTATTCGAAATTTATTGTTCATAAATCATAACTATTAAAATAACTCTAAATTTTAAAGTTGCCCCTGTGCAACATCCTAGAGAGTCTGTATATAAAATCCGCCTCTATCCGAAGGAAAACTGGAGAAAAGTCCCATCCAGTATGGGGGTTCAGGCTAGTCTCAAACTAGTATATCTAAATTAGTACACAACGGGGATATATCTCACATTAGTTTAGTCATAGACGCGAAGAATTCGAGTTTATGATTAGAAAGGAAAACATATTAGCTCGTGAAGACATGTACTGCAACTTGTCATTTAGATATATGGGACGAAAAAGTTACATCCGTCTTCAACAAACAATTGATCATCCGTATTATTTTCAATAAAAACATTTTTTGTGGTTATCTAACCGTTCATATTGTAAGTATTTTTGGGAGGTGAAATACACAGAATTCTTTGTTACGGTAAAAATTAGCAAAGTGTCTGATGACCTCCAGGCAGGCCTTATGGGACAGGCGCGTGTAAGCAACCCGCCAAAATGTCCCAATGGCATTCATCGTTATTTCTTGATACGACTACCGACATGAACCGTTTCGTACAAAGGATATTTTCATCAGATGTCAAGCGAATAGTACAGTAGTGGTATGTTAACGCGACATCCAAATTGCTACTAGAAGTCATCTGTAAGTTTTATTCGCGTGAAGCTCGTTTGTCTACATTACCAGATAAAACTAAAATTGTAAAATGGCAATTACGGTTCGGCTAAAGAAATACTTACTTAGCTAAAATTGAATTTAAAATGTACTTTAGACTATACGTATATGGACTACAACTATACTTGTATATGGCATGACTCGCATTTCGGTAATGCCATGAGGTGTGTACGTTAGGTACGCCATAAGAGAAGTCAGAAAAAATATAAATTAATTTCACAACAAAATGTTTATATGTAAATTATTATAAATAGGTAAGAATATTATTTATTTCAAACATACACATTATTATACACAAATGGATGATAATGATGATGTAATAAACGTGAGAAAGAAGTCCATACATGAACATACGCCGAAAATGAAAAAAATATGCATAAAAATGAGTAAATTTCAAATACTCAGAAATATAACTGAAATTTTTTTATCTTCACCTATTTATTGAACTAAATATGGACACGAAGTTTACAAGATGATGGAAGCATACAATATACAAAATTACTTCGTCATAAACAATATAATCATGTGAATTAAAATTTTTCACTCACGAGTCATCAAATTAATTGTCCTTGAAGTAAATGTTTCACCATTCTTAAATCACATTTAATGTTGGATATATGCCACAAACGCGTGTTTCATCATTAAATGTGACTGGGATAAGAAGTATATTTCTACAAAAATTTCGAACCTTAAGCTTAAATATATTGTTGTATCTACGTATACAGATCAAGAATTTTCAACAAGTCATTAAAATTTACATCAGCGAAATTATGAGGAAAATTTTACGAATAATTTAATTTCATGTAATTTCATATTAATTTATTTCTTATACTGATATTTAGTATCATCTGATTTATCAATGTCTTTGTACGAGGACTAGGGATAAGGTCATTTGCTTTGAAGTAACAAAGATAAATTGAAACCCAAGGGCAAGGGTATTATCATTCTGCAAAATTTAATACCACTAGAAGAAAACATTTTACATTCCCTTATTTCTCGGTTATATCCAATAGGTAAAAGTATCTTCAAAGTCTCAATATGTTGCCCTTCTTCCCCGAACAATCAATGACCTTCATGACACTAATGTTTCCTAATATCACATTTCCATCTGGCTAAACGTAAACACTTTAAGTGGTGATTCGATTGAACCACAATCAGCCAGCCTTCAGCCTTCCAAGAACAGTGCGTACCAAACATGTCTGCTCTTTCTTCTTACAATCGTTTGAAATAACTCAGTATAGCATTTCCTGGAGATTTGGAGAACCAAGTACCGAGATCGCCACAAATAGCGCACCACACATTATTCTTGCAATTGTACATACAGTATATGAAATTACAATGTATAGACATAAATCCTTTGTGACGTACTTACATTCCTCTCTTGTTCAATAGGACAAATCAATGACCAACTTCATTCCCATATGCATACTTTTACTAATACTCGCATGTCATTCGATAATACTATTTCAGTTTTTCATGATTTATTTGTACTCCATCAATTATCACCCAGAAGTACTTTTACTTTCTCCTCGGGATATCTTCTGTGTGTTTGGTTCACCTGAAATATTGTAGCAAGTTCTATTGTGAATTCAGCATGAAATCACAAATGGAGGTAAATTCATGGCATTAGAATTAGCAAATAGCTTTTTCTTTGCTTACTTCCCATTAATTCAATCGAAGAACCCTTACAAACCAAACAAGAAGCATTGCCTAAATTAATACATTGTGATTTCTTCACTACAGTGCAAAATTAAGAATGAATGTAATTAATTCTTGTTCATTTGAAGGTACAGAAAATGAATGGTAAGTTATGTAGTCTTTCTGAGAGACTGCGCACTTAACCTAATTGTTTATCAGTTATAGTAATAAAAGTTACAAACATCAAAACGTACAAACTTTTTAATACAAAATTAATGCGTTTATTTTTTAGCAAATGGAATAATGTGTAGTAACAGTCTTGTTATGACCATCGTCGCGTGAGGACCTTTCTTGGGGTGCTCCCGGTTTCTTGCAGGTGGTCGGATTTTCGCAGTCGACGCTCAACCAGTGCATTGCACAAGGATACTTGAGATAAGTATTTCTATATAAGTAATTGTAGAAAAGTGATTTTAAACCTTTATTTTTCTTTAAGTTTTTCTTTACATTATCTTTAACAACTTTTTTTTAAATTTTATGTCTAATTGCGTATTTTTGGTCATCCTTTAGCGCTTCACCTAATTCAAATAGTATTTCTGTTTATACCTTTTTTGTGACTCTAAAGAAACTCTTTCTCCTCTTTGCGTGTAATTTATTGTTCGGTTATTTTACTCTCCTTGTATCATTATGCCTCCTAAAAATGATAAGTCGGTTGCCAGCGGATCAGTCGATGTGAAGGTTGAAATTGCGAAGGCAGTACAGACTGCATTGAGTTCGGAGGACATAATGAACTCTCTAGCAAACGCAGTAAAATATTGGAGGAAACCATTAATTTTAATATAAATATAGTTTCAGATCTGCGACCTGAATTGGATAAATCAAATCGCCAAATTATCGATTTCAAACGACAGCTGGAAGACAGGTCGGACCAACTCGAGATGTATACGCGGCGAAACTCTCCCCGGATCTTCAGTGTCAGTAAATCTGACCGTGAAGACACAAATTCACTGGTTTTAGAAATGTCCAAGCAGATAAGTGTGCCTTTAGATTTATCTGATATTTATAGGAATCACAGAGTGGCTCCCAAAATCCCTGGTAAAAACCGCCCCAAAATTGTTAAATTTGTTAGTTTCAGGAAGCGGCGCGAAATGTTTCGTGATAAAAGTAAATTAAAGAATACGGGCAAAACTATCCGAGATGACCTCACCAAACAATGTTTGGAAGTTCTCACAGCCGCAGTCACTCGCTTCGGGATCCGGAATGTCTGGACTGAAGATGGTACTATTATTGTGAAGAAAGGTAACACTCGGCTAAGAATTCAAACTTTGGCTGAGCTTAGTAGCTTAGGTATTTAGACCTAAAGTGTCCAACTCCACATTCCTTCCCTCATGTAGACCTCCAAATCTTATATATTTTCTTTATATTTGCCCCTCTTCGTTTTCTTCATTCAACCTTTTTCACACAACTTTTCTAACTTCAATTTCTACTGACCACACTACACAAACACTTCTCTCCTTGATTTACTTGATTGTTCTTTCTTTGCTTAGACATACTTCATTATATTTCCCTTTACTCACATTATCCCTTCATTTATTCTATTTGTTTTATCATATATTTTGAACTATAATTTTTTCTGATTTTTAGTTTCTCATTTCCTTTTTCTCTCTTTATCAGTACTCCAAAACTTAATTTATCCGTCTTTTTCCTCTCATGCATGTTTTCTACATTTTCCTTGCGGTGCTCACCATGTTGCAATTGAAAGATTTTAAATTTTAAAGGTTGTTTCTTCGCTCATACAAGCACCGCAAGTTGAACATTTTTCCTCATACAATCTTCCGCACATTCTGGAAATACCCCCTCCCCTCAGGAAACAATCCCTCTCTCTTTAAGTGCTCTACACAATAGTCTCCAGAACCCTTTATTCGCACTATGATGTTATAACTTGAAAAGTAAAAGCTCATTTCCTAAAGCATGAGCATTTTATTTAGTAAAATCATCATATTCTTCTGAAGAGAAAATAAGCAGGTAATATATCTTATTTTTTCAAAAGTGTTCACTTTTCACATTTTCCTTCAGATGTTCCTCAATACACATGCTATTGCGAGGAAAAATATTTAGAACATTTCGTGCTCGTTTTAAATTTTTCGCATGGGCAATGCCTCGACTATTGGAAAACTAATCTTGGGGAATATATGCCAGGTCCATTTGGTTTAAGTGGTTATTTCGTGCCTTACTCAAATTAATAAAAAGCGTCGAAGAAGCGGAAGAGCTAATTTGGTTAGTGAGGTCAGGCAACCTCTGAGGAATTGCGAGGATATTGAAAATCAATTTCTCTTTAGACATGCGGCGACAGAAACCTTCCAAGAATCTTCTATTGTGAGGATTAATAACAAGAAATACCAACGGCACAATCTCTGTAAAATCACTTGTTCGTTATTATAAACAAAATTTCCAATGCCCTTCAAATCATCTTTACCAAAACACCGGAAATAAGAACAGGGAAATATATTAACGAATTAATATTTAAAACTATTTAGTCATCAATGAAAACAAAATGATTCGAATTGTATTCATTAAAATATTACAATTAAGCGTATTCTATCAAACTTATTTTATTTCCAAATGCCAGTAAAAATATTTATGCGTTGAAATTAAACTTAATTTCAACGCAAAAATTAATTGTAACTTAGTTGTAAATTAATTTTATGAAAAAATTGCAAAATTGGGCTTCAACTCGATTAGATGTATTTTGCCCATAAAATACCTGAGATGCATATTTATCTTCATATAATTGGAAATGCCAACCTTACAAATAAAATCTCGTTTCTAATAATAATAACAACAACCCGTGGGGGTTTGTCAGATCCTCTATCGGGCGCGGCCCCCTGCGAATGGGGGATGCTCGCTCATTTGAAAGAGTAGTGAGGAAATAAAATACCTGCCGTGGAACAAAAACTGACACCAGTTCTTAGGGGTAACCTCCCTGGGAGCTGTGAATAATTGGGTTCCTGACAATAAAGGAAGAGCCTCGGACGAGCGTTGTCATGGTGAAGGGCAACGCGGGAATAGACAGCTTGACCAATGGACTTCTGATTCTGCTATGAATACGGACATGGAATTAACCCCTGCCTCTTGTGCTTTGCCTCTATCTGGGGCAACCACTAAAGCAGGGAAACCTCGGTAACGCCTCGCATGGACGGGAGAAATGAATACCAACGTGATGAGCTGCTACTTCAAAGCTACACAACTAGATACTATGACAATAGGTTACAGAGAGAAATTTCTTGAGCTGTTCTTACAAATATATCCAGAGCTAAGCGGTATTCAGTGCTCAGCGGCTAGCGAACCACAGGAGAGTAATTTATGTTAACAAAAGGATGACAGGATTGCAAATTGGCAAAATTAAAGATGAAGTAGCCAGTGAGCTGGCTGATTGTGGGGCGCAAATAAGAGTAACTGAAGTAAATGTATCCTCATCCCCTTCAGGGAGCACAATTAACAGCCAGCCGATGAACGGTGGGCCCGGTAAACTCTTCAAGTGGCCAAGGAGGTCTTACAGGCACCCAGAACAAGAGGCAGAAGGAAATGAACAGGACCCTATGATAGCGCATCTAAGGGATGCATTAGAGACAACCATAGCTGAATACGAGCATATGGAGCCCGCATTCAGGCCTTATGTACCAAAGCAGAGTAATTCCAAGAAGTTAGCTAAGACCACAGGAATAATGAATAAGAAGATTCTCCTTGTCTATATCAATCAGGCTAATGATTTTACTGACCTTCACAGCTTAATATAGTGCTCTGCAGTGACAATTGTCCGACATATAGGTGGAAAAATAGCTGATAAATCGCAGAGAAATTGCAGGCCTAGAACCTCGCCCGCTTGGGAACTCCGCTTAGAGAGGGCGATTGCTTCGTTAAGGGCTCGTATAGGAAGGCTGCATTAGTATCTTGCTGGTAGAAGATCTAGAGGGCTTGGACGACATTTGGACCGGATAGAAAAGGAAATAACAAAGCATACAGACAGAGATCCCGAGAACAAATCATACGAGGAAATTCTTCACACGCTGAAGCAAAACCTTTCTGCCAAGTCAAGGCGGCTTAGGAGATATCGGGATTCATATCAAAGGAGAACGCAAAATAACTTATTTAGCTCGAGCCAGAAAAATTACTACAGGGGTCTTAGAACAGCCCGAAATGAGCAGCTCGCCAACCAAACCTCTCCCCCGGAAAAGGCGAGTATGGAGAAGTTTTCGGGAGGCATATCGTCGGACCCAGTGGAACACAATGGGGAAGCTTTGTGGATCAATAATGAGACTGAACGACTGCTAAAGGTGCCTGAAATGTCGTCAGTGACAATTACTAAGGAAGTGATCACAGAAGCTGTAAAGAAAACTGATAACCCTGCTAATTGGAAAGCTACTGGCCCAGACAACATCCATAACTTTTGGCTTAAGAAACTCACCTGTACCCACGAGAAAATGGCATTCTTCTTTAATATGTTCCTCCAAAACCCCGATAATGTACCGAGCTTTCTCACAGGGGGTTACATACCTGCTTCCTAAGGGAGGTCAAACTGATAACCCTGCTAATTACAGGCCTATCACCTGCCTATGTACAATGTATAAAGTGTTGACCTCTTGTTTTGCTACAGAGATGTACGACCATTTGGCTGAGTATGATGTGCTGGCAGAGGAACAGACGGGATGCATCAAGGGATCGCAAGGCTATAAGGAACAGCTGATAATTGACTCGGTGGTATTAGAACAAGCAATTATCAAGGGCAGAAATATACATACAGCCTTCATCGATTACAAGAAGGCTTTTGATTCAGTGCCTCATTCCTGGCTAATGCAGGTTCTGGAAATCTACAAAATAGACCAGCATATCGTAAGACTCTTACGTTATCTCATGACCTCGTGGAAAACAGTACTGCAAGTTAATTCTAGTGGAGCCAGCTTTCTTACGAAACCTATCGATGTAAGAAGAGGCATTTCCTAAGTCCGTTGTGGTTTTGTATGGCTCTTAACCCTTTTCAACGTTATTACACTCAACAGGATACGGAATCAAGATCAAATGCGGTAACCTAGTGAAATATTTGCACAGTCACCTGATGTACATGGATTATATAAAGCTCTATGCTTCAACAAATCACCAATTGCAGCAACACCTCCGAACAACGGAAATCTTCTCCCATGATATTAAAATGATTTTTGGGCCTGATAAATGTAGAACTCTAAAAATTGAAAAAGGTAAAACGCTAGCATCTGGGTTTGAAATGGGAGGAGGTTCCTATATGCAGGGGATGAATGAAACGGATACCTATAAATACCTAGGACTTCTGCAAGCAAAACGTATTTGTCATAAGCAAATCAAGGCGGAAATTACTAATGAGTACTATAAAAGACTATCCGGAATCCTGAAGTCAAAGCTGAATGGGAAGAATACTTTTCAAGCTATCAACACCTATGCTGTGCCAGTCCTTACATTTACATTTGGCACTGTTAAATGGACCACAATGGATCTTGACGCAATATCGGGCAAAACAAGGGTTATCTTAACTAAATATCGGGCACACCATCCCAAGGCTGCCATTGAGAGGATATGCATCCCCAGAAGTGACGGAGGACGTGGGCTTGTTGACATACGCAGGTTACATATGAGACAAATAGCTAACCTGAGAGATTATTTCTTCGCAAAGTCGACATCACTGCATGAAGCTGTTCGTCTGGCGGACGACGCGTATAGTCCTCTCAATTTGCGCAACAAAGATGATATTTTCATTTCATCGCAGCAAGAAAAACCTGAACCAGCTAGTGACCAGATGGTCAAGCAAGGCACTCCATGGCCGGCATCCTGCTGAACTCAACCACGACTTTGTCGACAAGGAAGCGTCAAACAAGTGGCTGACAAATGCGGATTTGTTTGTGGAAATTGAGGATTTCATGCTAGCGAACCAAGACCAGGTCGTCGCAACTAACAACTACAGGAGGACAATACTGAAGGAGCAAAATGATGAAGACATCTGCAGGAAGTGCAAAGAACCCAGAGAGACGATTCAGCATATTACATCTGACTGTAGGATGCTGGCTCCAACGAGCTTCCTCAATCGTCATGATCAAGTAACCAAAATTGTGCATCAAGCCATCGGTCAAAGGTACCAACTGCATGAGAACCAAACACCCTATTATAGGTACGAGCCTGCTGCGGTTATTGAAAACGCCACTCATCAACTATATTGGAACAGAAGCGTAATAAGTGACAAACCAATATCCTGCATCAGGCCGGATATTATTCTGATTGACCGCTCCTCATCTACCACATATCTTATAGACGTCGCCATCCCGAGCTCCCACAACCTGCAGACAACCTGGAATGACAAAATCAAGAAATATGTAGCTCTTGCGGACGAAATAAAAACAATGTGGCGTCAAAGAGAAATATATATAGTACCGATCGTCATCTCGGCAAGTGGACTAATTCCTAAGAAGATCAAAAGCAGCCTGGAGAAGATAGGCCTATCACCTTTCTGTACATCAAGCTGCAAAAATCCGTCATCCTCAGTACCTGTAGCCTGACCAGAGCATTTCTTTTGTTACAATAGTGTTTGAGTTGACTTGTCTTTTAGGACTGTCCACTCAAAGAAATCCAGCAAATGGTGCTGTGAATAACAGAGAAAATAATAATAATAATGTGATATTTGTATTTTTTAAATTTCGTAGTGACCTAAATGTTTTAGAAATGAGATGTTGGGAGCCGACATTTGTCCAGAGAAGAAAATCCCAGCTGAAAACCTCATCCATTTCGGTAGACTCCATTACTGTACTGTCAATGCCTGTATTCAGTTACAATAACCAATGTCACAATAAATAAAGATGAAATTAAAATCACATAAATGAATGGAAACAGATCTTCACCATGATTTAAAAATATTTCAATTTTGTTTCATGGTTCTGATGGGCGATAATCATTATATTTGTTCAATCAACTACATCTGTAACTTCAGATGTTATCATTGGCAACATATAACAAAATGCCAGTTGTGAACAACTGAAAACAAGAACGTAGAACAACATAAACATGAGTTTTAACAAGAGAAACTAAAAAGTTCAATATGAGGGCTTTTAGTATGTTAACACATTATACTTCTTTCCATCGAGTATTTACAGATATTTATTTCATATTCATATATTACGAGTACATATAAAACTTTCTGATTTAACGTCGATTCGTGCTTAGTTCCTCAGACCTCTAAATTACTTCTAACTAATACAAGGGTTAGCTACCTGATAGCATATTTGATGAAGTTATTCTGGATAATTTGCATCGAACAGTAAAATGAACTTAAAAACAAGTTTTATTGACCTAATTAGAAGTACATCAAATTAACGACAAGGAAATTCAAATTGGCACCACACGTTACCAATATTACGAATGATGCAAAATGCGTAACTATTAACGGAGCTATAAAAAGACGTGACGAAGATCTAAATTTTTGATACGACGTTACTGTGGTAATATCGGATATAAACTGAGTCCTGTACATGGAATAAATAATTAAATAAGCAGTCATAATTCATGCACGAGTGTGCGTTGCCTGACATCCATATTGACAGTTTATTTCTATCACGTTACTGGAAAGGCAAAAAGTAAACCATAATATGTAGCTTGCGTCAAACAGGCTGCAGTTTATTCTTTTGTATCTCAAAGGAATGAATTACACATAAGCGACATCACTAGTCTCTATATTCATAGACCTACAATATTCATGATAACTTATAATATCCCTTTTTGAGCTTGGGTAGAGAGAGACCAAAAACTTTCTATGTAGTGTACATGGCTATTTGTGAGAAACATTATTTGTGAGAGGGTGATTTTACACAGAGAAGAAACTGATAAGAGTCCTGGTCAAGCTGATACGCTTCCTGTTTTATGTGAGATTCCGTATGTGAGATTCCATGACGGTCATCAGAAAGATCATTTATGAGAATAAACCGCGATGTAATTGGTGGAATCCTCCCCAAGTACAAATTGTCAGTACGGGCAGCCGGTACTACTGATCAGTAGACCGCACTGAAAAGATAAATTGTCGTCGCTCAACCGTTCTTAACGGCAGTCCAAGGCTGGGTGTGGCACAACCGAGATGCTCTGTATTCCGGCGGTATTTCCATACATTGTAATAATGACCCTTGGAACTAAGAATAAAACCAAAGGTATGGTAACATTCCGTTCTCTCTGGTTACCTTCACTGTTAAATGTTTTATGTACTCTTCATGAACAGCTTGTCAGGGAGCAATTTGTGCATCTGAGTATGAGTAACAAGATTAGTTGCGTATGCTCTTTCATGTAGTGGTTCATTCTCTATATTGCAAGAATTGTTCTACATAAATGCATTGAGAACTGTGTATGATCCTAAGATTATTATATGGTTACTGATCGAAGAGCGTAGTAAGTTTATTGGTAATATCATTGTTGGTATGTGTCAATGTGTAGCAAAATTTTCTAGTTCGCCAAAACACAGCAGTGTAACTGATTTACTTATTGTGCAATTGTTGAAGGTTATAATTTACTATATATGTTACTAATACTACTCTGAAACGTATCCTACATTTGATTTAAACTCGGATATAAATATATCAAGATGAGACAAATAAAATCAAGAGCCTTGAGTTTTTATGTTAATTTTGCATTTGTGTTGCAAGGAGAATAACCTTCAACCGACTGAGAAATGGTTTTCAACATAAATTTTCTTTGACATTTTATGAAATATCATGGTTTGTAACATTGTAAATGCTTAATAAATGTCCTGTTTCTTTGTAAATTGAATGTTCCTTAGATTTTGCCGTTTATTTCCATATTGCCACGTTTCATTTAAAATGTTATTTCATTGCATATGAGGAAACAGGGATATGTCTGTATTTGTGAACTGAGTTAAAATCGGTAGAGGGGAAATGGCAAGCTGAGATATGTGATGTTAATAATTTTTTACAAACAATGTTACATGCTCGAAACTTGCTGCTTTTAAGCGATCCCTCCAGTAATGTTGAGGTACTTTCATTGATATGGAAAAAAAATCGGCTAGTCTGCAGAACGATTCGTATTTTTGGGTGTCGATTTGAAATTTGGAAATATTTATCTTCGTGCGACGTTACAAATGTAAAGAAATTTCAACTTTGTCTGCCATTTATGATTTGTATTCATTCTCAGCAACTCAAACTGAGCCTTCGTAAATAGCACAGGTTAATCTGCATTTCATTGTTTTCTGAAGAACATACTTCAACTTACAAATTCAGCGCATAAAAGGCTTGTGTTAATAAAGGTTTAGAACATGTTTTGATCTAACTTTTGCTTCTAAAAACTTCTAAAGATACAAAAGGCATGGATTAAAATTAAAACTCCAGCACAATGAAATAACTCTCAGGTTCAGACACATCGCGCATTCAACGAGGCAGTGAGGCAGATTACCACTAATTCTGATTCTTCGAATAAACTTATTAAAAATGGAACTTTCGCAGGATGACACCGTATGAAATTTGTGAAATATGATATGTGAGAGAACATTATCCAACTGTTGCTTTTTTTCTCAGAAATTAGGGTGTATACTGTGTGCGTGATACACAAGACATTAGTGAGACAGCATAAATGAAATATTCCTCTTGAATACACGGAACAATGAAAATATATGACTTAGTAAATTTCATACCAATAGCATGGGATATGGACGTAAAATATGATTCGGCAAACTAAAGATCTACCAAGGATATTTAATGACAGAGGGATGAGTATTAAGAGACGGCTTCCTCCCAGAATCATCTAGAGCCCTCACAAATCACAGTATGTTAGTGACGTACAAAAATTAAGGGTCAAGTCACGTGCTTCGGGCAAGACACGTCTTCGTCAATAGAACTCGTGTACAACAAAGAATACACAGTCTTAAATACATACTACCACTCGAAATATTTGTAAGCGAAATACCGTCGCGTGCTGACTAACTATTGGGATAATCATGATATCCCAGAAACTATTGAACCTACAAACTTGAAATTTGACAGGTAGATTCCTTTTAGGACGTAGACATCCGCTAAGAAAGTACTCGTATTTTACGAAAATTTATTCCTAAAGGGGTGAAATAAGGGTTAGAATGTTTTCTGTATATAATCCACCATAACTCGGGAGTGCCTGACGCAATTTCAACCAAACTTCATACCCGCATGACGATTAATTTTTAAGACGCAGAAGAGCAGAGTCACACTTTCAGTGGAGCATAAGTCCATGATCAACCCCAATGAGAAAATATTCTCCTTTTGGAAAGGGACAAAATGTGTCTATCAGCGTTTTAACTGAGAAAAAAGATAAAAATCATTTTCCCCAAATTATAAATTACCAATCGTTTATGCGTTCCCTAATTGCACTTATCTCAAAATTTCATGGCAACCGGAGTTCAACTTTTTACCCGACGTTTTACGATATTCAGACCGAGTTTAAGGGATGTGTCATGCCTTTAAATCTTTAGTTACGAACTTTTAGACTTTGCACCCTCATATTCATTTTTGAGAAAGAAATGTATATGTGCATTACACCTTTATAGAAATAGAACGGATGCGGCTGGGTCATATGAACCGATTAAAGAGTCGAAAGACATTTTTTGCTTGGAATGAACTGTCGCCAATAATACATGAGATCATAAAATCTACAATATTAGCGACAAAAGCTGCTAAAAAAGGAGGCAGAGTAATAGTCAATGTTACTTGTCGGGAGAAGAAAAAAAAATTCAATGTTTTGAAATTTTACATTACAATGCAAAACAAATTCTACTTAGTGACCCAGAAGAAAGGATTATAAGATTTTTTTAAATTTGCGGAGAATGCCAGATACTATTCATAAGACCACAATACTTACTTTGCAAGTTATGGTGGATGATTTGTTACATGTCACTTAAGTAACTGAATGCCTTGAATTGGTGCAGTGAAAACTGCGTCGCTTTCTCTTAAAAGCCACTAACGGGTAATGGAGTACATTATCATTAATTATGACTCTACAATGTCTTGTCTTAGTGTAGGACTCAATGGCACTCTGTTGTGTCCCGTCAGGGAACAAATCAACAAATACAAGTTAAAACTCAACAACTGGTTTTATTGCAGTAATTGTTACAGTGAACAATTATGTCCGGGCCAAGCGGACTACAGAAAATACCAAAAGCGTAGCAGTGTCGTTATCCAAGAGTTCTAGCAGTCCAGTATTCCGGTGTTCCGTGAGAGTGATCCAAAGTTGACAGCAGCGTGGTTGTTGTCGTTGATAAGGTTGTACATCGTGGTAACTCGTAACTCTCTCTGCTCACTCCGCTTCAATCTTCATCTGTGGTGCCTTTCCGCCACCCTTATATATTCACTGCCCTGGAGGCGGTGGTGGCGGTGACCTGCTAGCCGGATGGCGGCGGTGGCGGTGGCCATGCGCGGAGCGTTCTCTGCGCTGGCCGTTGGGGGTGAAGGAGGGGCTCCTCCTCCGCTCGCTCTGCTTGAGCGCGGCCGGCACGACGTTGGCCGGGGCAACCCGAGTTGACCCGATCGTTGCTGCGACGGCGTCAAATACAATTAGTGGTACGCATACCACACACTCTAATGATCGTTCAGAGAGATTGCATTCACACTTAAAATGGGCTGCGATATCACTTCTGTTCGTAATAATACCAGAATTCTTTTAAAATAGTTGGTCTGTCGTTATATTTTGATGGAGGTATTGTTAATTAATTGATAAATTTTTACTTAGTTCTTGTTCATCCTGGTATCACTCATGTTTCGGAATTTCTAAAATGAAAGTTTTTGTTGTTGTGCAGTAGCATACTGAGTGATTCAGCAAGAACTGTCACTACAAATATCTTATAACCAGATCGAGATATCGAAAGGCAGTTTTCACTAAGATAAATTGTGACATGAAGCTAATCGTTTGACATATCGAAAAGATATATTGCTTTTTCAACTACAGAAACATTGACAATTTGATTAATTTTTAAATTTGAACCATGTATTATTTTCAACGCTAATTTAAAGCCCATGTGAAAACGAAAACAAAAATATAACTCTATTTCATTTGAACTAATGATAACATAACACGAATAATTAAACATGTTTCAATATAAATCATGACGAAGAAAAATTGCCTTGCCTCGGGCAAGGTCTTCTGCCACTTCGAAAAAGTATTCATTTCCTTTGTCGGTATCGACAAAAATTTAAATATTAGTGAACTTGTTACACTCCTGTTGTTCGTTCAATTGCAATAAATGTTACATTATGCTATTTCTCTTTTTTGTGAGAATTTAAAGTAACGCTGAAGGAAATACATCGTCCCGTTTTAAAAATCAATAAGAGTGTCAATATATCTCTATAGAATCATTTGAATAAGTCAAATCATTAGACCCGTTGTTGCGACTCATCTTAATTAAAAGTGAACTTGGATGTCTTTGTACTTTGAGGAGATATTTGAGGTGAATTTTCTTATTGAATCTTTCTGTATAGTCATGCGGCAATACATGCTTGGAATAAAAGTTTTAAGTTGCTTGTATTTTTCTGGTGTATGTAGATGTATATTCGGAAATAAACATTTCTTTTAAGTCAATAAAGCTTTCCTAAATATAATTTCTCATATTTTGTAAATATATGTGACTTGTTATATCGCATTGACTCAATTTTGACCAAACTTTCATGTAATCAAACATATATTCATCTACAACGTTTAGTTTATAACATACAGGGGTAGAATTTCAATGAAGATGTTACCGTCCGCTTAATTAAGAATATAAATTAGTTATGATTCTCTATAATTTACACTACGAATAACAAAATGAGACTCATGGACTCAATATTAGAAAATATGTATCAGACATAATAAAGTCAGCCAATGTATTTTGAAATAAGTTATTTTTGACTAGTTTTCTATTAACTTTCTTAAATTAACATAATTCTCGTCCTAGCATTTTCTGTTTTATTATAGTAGTTTCATGTTAGCCCATTTCAGAGGCGTTATGCAGGGATATGAGTAATTATACGTATAATTAGCAATCAATAAGAAAGTAAATTTTGTGAAAACAATTTTTCTTTTGAACAGGGTAACTGAAAACTGATGTATTACACTAAAACATTTGAAAAGAGTGGGAAAGGTAAATCTTTACGATTATGACGTCGTAAGATAACTTACTCCCTCGGTATTTGAGATACAGCGAATACGTCTCATTGTCTCCTATGTCTCAATTAATCTTGATAAATTCTGCTAAGTATTATTTTGCGAGTTCTCTTTAATCATATACATATGCATCTGGGTAACCACCTTGTTCTTGCCCATATATGATCTCAAATGTCAATATTACACTTTTGTTTTAATTTTTTTCCCCTCAATTTTCTTAAAAAGTATTTTCTAATTAATTTTGTAGCTAGAAATTTCAGATATGAGTATTATAAAAGACGAAGAAAGATTTTAAATATTGAAAATAACTAAGCAACTATTCGAATCGAATTGATTGGATTTTGTCCCAATTCGTGGACTTGTGACGAAAGTTAACACTAACTGTGCTATGTGATATAAAGTGACTTGTTCCCGATGAAAGCGCATATGTGGGGAAACATTAGACGGAGTCCAATATTATAAAAAGAAACACATTATACTCATTACGATACGTTCCTATGAACGGAATAAAATACGTATAATATACTATACATTCAAAATTAAAGAAAGACGAGATATCCTATAAAAACGTTCATAAAGCAATTTAAAAGCTCAAACGAAAAGAAATTCACCTAAACCTTTTAGGAAGTAGTTGCAGTGTAGGCTACTCTTAAAACTTAAAGAATGTTTTTGGACACCTATTTTTACCAAGTGTAGAATGTTTTATGTTATAGACCAATAAAGATTCTAAGTGAAAAAATTTACGTCCAATTTACATCGGTAATAATATGAATGGTCTTTCAATTTTTTGAAAAGTGTATAAAACAAATCCAGCCTTATCGTCACAATTCCAGCACACTAGGAGAAATACAAGCTTTTGGTTTGTAGACATCAACACAATGGCTGGGTTAAAACCACTTTTCCAAAACGGGAACGCTAAAAACCTACTTCGATCAAAATCGGCAACGGCACCTTTTTCTCTATACACCGTATATGAGAAAGTGAAAATGCGTAACACACGCGTCCATGGTTGTTTTTCGGAGTAACAGCTGCGAGCGCTGGTGGTGGCGGCCAGCCGCTCGGTTCGCAGCTGGTAAGCGTTTCCCTTATCGCGTGACGCATTGCGCTGTAACTCTACGCTATCGCGACGTCCGCGGAACGCAGCGCGTTGCGGAAGCCTCTGCCGACAGGGCGTCGCTCTTCCTTCTTCGCCCCGATCACGACGAAAGGACGTTGCCTGCTTTACGATTGCCCACTTTTGCGCCCAGGGCCATGACGGCATCCATTCTTGACGGCATCCGGCTTCACTGATTGACGAGTTCTCAGAATGAATGGATGTCACCGATTATGCGCGATAAATTGGGTTCATATGAATCGGATATTCGTTCAATGATATCGGTTGCGCATCGAAATTCTTCCAACAAATTTAATAATACTTAATTACACGATAAATTATTGATTTATTTATCAACAAAATTAAAGTCGTGAGATAATGCAGCAAATATAATAATATTGTAACCGAGCATGATACAACCACAAAACTGACTACACACAGAGACACAGATATGGTTCAATAAGATCATTCTTTCATTGCTACCTTATTGTATTTTCTTTCTCCTGCGGCAAGTGTATTTGTTACATGTATACTTATAAATCATTGAATTTCTTACGTAACGTAATGACACTGCTCCCGAGCACATACATTAAAGTGTTCCTGATGAATAATTTTTTTAGAATGATTATACATGCTCAAATATGTAAGTATTACATATTGATATGAATTGATACCATGAGATAATTTTAATCTCTTAGTTATTTTCAAAAATGATTATTTTAGGAAGTATATTTTACAAAATACATCTTTAACTGACAATATTTCATTTTAACCTCATATCATCAAATAATCAATATATAATGACGATAGATTTCATTTAAATGAAATTGATAACCAAACAGTTATTTCCGTTTTATATCTACTTCATTGGTTTTATTTAATAATTTATGACGTTCATGACTAGTCATTAACAAAGTAGAAACCATTTGTCATAACGCCTCGAATAATAGAAATACGAAAATCCTTCAAGTACATTTTAAAATTAAATCAAATGTTTCTTCATTCTAGATAACATGTAAATCCTCAAGTTAGATATTCCAGTATATGCATTAACGTTTTATATTGTACTGCATTGAGTGACATAAAATGGTATAAAATTATAACATGTAATGGATATCAGGTGTTTCAACCAAACAAATGAGACAGTAAAGGGAAGGATCCAGGTCATACATACTTGACCAGATTCCATCTAACAAATCGTACGTCTCTAAATATTTGTAATAAATTCCTTTAGCAAAACATTTTGGTACAACACTTTCAGCAATAAATATACGATGATTTTAACTCTTAATGTCCAAGTACCAACTTACGGTTGCATCGTTTACGGCGACGATCAGGTGAAAATGCAGAGGGATCTGGAGTCGAACCCAGGAGGAAGTCCCGGGTTCGCATCCCACTTCACACCATTTTACCCTGGTCGTAGACGATTCGTACGATGATTTTGTATACTTCTCTTCAAATGAATCGGAGATTCATTTTGTAATTACTTGAAGAACTTGAATAATTATTAAAAGAAACGACTTTATTATCACAGACACAATTTATTTTCAATTAAATATAAATTGCCCACTTCAATAAATTTTCAATTAAATTTGAAGTCGAACATTTCCATAAATTAGTGATACCTGATACCTGGAAAATTTTAATTCATATTTCTCCACAAATATCACGAGACAAAATTTTTAAGTATTCATTACATATTCCCTGTTTCCCTTCATTTTGTGTAATAATACTCCATCTTTCTCATACACCATCTAGCCTCGCAAAAAATGTATGTACAAGAGGAACGGAAATATGTGAAAGAGTTAAACTGCAACCCTCGTACGAGACCAATGTTTATCGCACGAGTATTACATAGATTCCTATTTCTTTACAGTATTTTCTCCTTTCTTCTACTTGCTCTCTGCCCATTTCCTCTTCTCTCCCTGCTTGTTAAACTCGACTTCACTCCCAACCTCACTTTTTTCTGACATCTGTGCTTTATCTTGACAGTCAGTTTTTACCCCAATTCTCTTCAATCCCTGTTTTATCCTTTTGGCAATTCTCTTTGAAACCTCTTTTCACTTTAATTTAGCATCTTCTCTACCATTTTCAGTGTTCCTTGAGACACTGCAATATGTTCACAGAAACTTGACTTTTTATTTAAGCATGTTTCTCAAGAAATTTGCATTTGCGTGGAAGTGAACAAGTTGTCGCTGTTACTTCGGTCGTATAGTTGTCAATGTACACTTTCCTTTCTTGTTGAAAAACGTTTAGTTTTTTAATATCTCATTTATCTTGAAATCTGGTCATTTCACGTTTGGTATAAAAATAATTTAATGTGGAAATATATTTTTTTCAATCGGAATATTCCTACAGAAACATGTTATGACTTGCTGATTCATTGTGTGGGGTCAGAATCATAGTAATGTTAAGTATGTAATGCAACCGTTGGTAGATTTTTCTTTCCGGTGATGTCTTAAATTTCATCAGGTTATCATGAATAAATAAGCAAATAAGACTCATTGCAAATCATTTTACATAAAGTATTAGGATATTAACGAGTAATTGAAGAACTAAACACCAATCACGAGAATAAAACTTCTACCCATCTTCCTTTTCTTCTGTATCTGGTCATAAGCAACAACTACAGGTCCGAAACAAACCTTAAGATTCATGTAAATAAAACCTATAAAACTTTATTCCTATGTGTACTTTCCCTCGTCGTGACTCAATGATTCCAATAAACTACATTTGTAAATTCTACTACCATTAACGTCCATCATACAATCAAATTAAATAAATAATTTAAGACATACGACTTTTAACGGAAGAACAGTATATATTTTGTGATTTAAAAACTAACTACGTTTCGACTTTATGTTGAAGTCGTCGTCAGATGGTACAAATTATAACAAGTGGTACAAATTATTAAACTGTTAAAGGTCGTAAGTTTTGAATGATTTATTTAAATTCGTAAATCTTGAGACTAAGACTCGTATGGACTAACATAAAAACTCAAGTGGAATATTAGTTTGTTAGCAGTTTGGGTGCACTTCATCTGGTACGGTTTGGTAAACCTTGTTTAACACATTAATAACTTATCTCCCCTTTTTCTGAGTATATTCGCAAAAGAATGTGCTACCAACTTTCATGTAGCATTTTCCCCAAACATTTTCTTAAAATAAATCTAGTACCAACGGTAAATATTTATCAGATTGCAACTTCTTTCAAACTTCGGCAACAATTTTAGGAAGGAGTAACAATTAATTTCTGTCAGTGTAGAAGTTGAGCGGAAGAACGTGGGATCGATTCCCAGCGCGGTCGAAGTGCATCAGATTTTCAGATTTCAGTACTTTTAACTCCACTTGTTCGGTTCTTGTTCGTTTTTATATAATACCGATGGTGATTGATAAGTCTTCAGATACCTGAGCATCACATTCTTGAACCATGTCTGGATTTAGTTTCTCCTTAATTAAAGATTAGAGCTCTATCCAAAAATTTCAGTGTTATTGCCAGTAAATTTAAAGTATGTGGAGCAAGGAAATATCCTAAAATGGTCTATGAGTATAATAAATATTGCAACGAAACCTCTCATATATGTTTTAAAAATTCCATATTTGTGACTCTAAGTCACCGATGGAAACGATACGGAAACATCAAGTTTACATAAGGCAATTATAATTTTAGTAATTGACGATCAATAAAAAAATGGAACCTGTAAACACCCATCGGGACCGGTTCACGCCTTTCTAACATTCATGTTTAAAATCAGTCAGGCTATTTTTTCTGGTTTTCTTTCTCAATAAAAAGAAATATGACGTCAATTATTTTTTGGCCCGCACGTTAGTAATTTTGGTGTATTCTGTAGAACGTTGAACTCTCCTTTATGTAACCCAAGTTACTATTAACTGCTTAAAAGTAGATTTCGATACTAATCAGTAGAAAGGTGCAATGTACCAAATTTGTGAATTGAAAGTAATCATAAAAAACTATTTATAATATACATTTTTATTTATTCATTCTTTAGAATTTTAGAAAGGAACAAATGATAAATTGGTGTCACACAAAATGAAAGTTTTATGATATCTATAAAATTAAAGTGGAGGAGAAACAAAACAAATGTGTGAAAGGTGCTAAGACCAGTTTCTTTTTCATAGTGATATGTGCCACTTTTGTGTTACAGAGCAGCCTGTAACACTCTTTATGCTTTTCCTAAAGCAAATAAGGAATCATAGCATGTAGATCTTTCTTCTTTTCGATCGTAATTGCCTTAACTAATTAGATAACTTGGAACATTGCAGACTCTATGTCTTTCACATACTTCGCTTTCTTCAATACCGGAAGTTCACGACCAGTCTCAAGTTTACATGTTTCTTTCGCCTATACACTTCCCAAGTTTGCAGAATTATTAGTTCCTTCCCCTTTCACTTGAATCCATTGAATGCAAAATAAATGAATGGCATATTCAGTAGCGTACCTAAGCGGGGGCGGTCCGCCCTGGCCTCTGCCTGCAAGAGGCACATGTGTCACTAAATAGAGGTTAAACATTTACATTTTAACATGAATATAATTTTTAAAAATTTAAACAGTAAAATTAATCGAAAGTCAATTTTAATTTTTTCACATTCGAGCGTAGGTTATGTACGGACATGCACATATAACCACGCAAAAAGTTGTTTGAACTGCTTACCGGATACAATATGGAAAGAAAAAGACTCTCACCCTGGACCTCGTTAATAATAGGTACGCCACTGGCCACATTGTACCTCTCTTATGAAATTAACCCGGAACTTAGCACTACCACCATCTTGTGATGGTCTTGAATACTCTCAATAGCCTTCTATAGACTTTGCTCGGTTCTATGTTCTTCATCACGGCATTTTGCACCTTTCTAGTAAAATTTCTCAAATTTTGGCTCTTTGCACCTTTCTACTAAAAAGTATCCAATTAACGCTGTCTAGAAGTTATTCTGTCAATACAGGATTAAACCGTTTAAAAGTCATAAATAGACGTAATATAATAAATTTCCGAATTTTATAAATATATGCATTTTTTAAACTAGTCAAAAATAACTTTTTTTAAAAAATACCTTTTAAATTTTTATAGAGATCACAGAACATTCTGAGGAGATATTTAAACTTTTGTTCGTTATTTTCATCCTGACCGCCATTGACTTATACGTCAGGGACACACTGATGTTTTTTTTTCTTGGGGCTTCAGGGCTCGTCGACTTCAAGGTCATTAGACCCCTTAACGCGCAGATGTGATATAAACTGTAAATTCGCTTCGTGTACAACACGGCCTGTTGTTAGCATTACATCCGACACGCAGATGTAATGATAACAATGGGCCATATTGTACACGAAGCGTTTTTACAGTTTATATTATTTTCTTTTTAACACGTTTTTTGCAACTAATTAGTTTGTCGTTACGAATTTTTAATTTTCATGGAAAAGTATACTAAATAAATCAAATACAAACAGAGACTTTCCCTAATTAGAATTTTGAATGATTTGACTAATGGCAGAACAACCTAAAATATATACTGTTAATGTCGATAAAGTTTAATATAACGAGTCCGCACCTTAAGGATATGAATTTTTTATTCCTAGGCTTTAGTTACTTGACTAGCATTATCCACTGCGCTACGGTGTGTATTCTGCATGGTTTACAAATCAATTTAAATTTCTGAAATTCATTATACTCAACATTTCATATAAAACACAAGTAACACATTCAGTAGCGTAGAAACACTGTAAGACATTCTGTAGCGTAGCATTGTCAGCGTAGAAAAATATGTCCCTATAGTCCGAAGGAAATAAATTTAAAGTTTATTATTTGTTAATTGTTGAAATGAATTTTTGTAATGATATCTGCTGCCAAATTTGTGCCGCAACGTTTTAAATAGTCAAAGTTTCTCTCTGCATCTCAGCAACGGTAGTATGATTGAAATAATTTAAATTGTTTATAAACTCTTTTAGAAAACAACTTATTTGATTAAGGAGATAATTAATTAATTACTCTTGTGTGTGTGTTAAAGTTCCATTAGAATAGTGTTAATCTCTGTATTATCTCAGAATTAGGAAGGCTTCTTTAATCGAACTTTTTTCATTTTGTAAAAATGTATTGGAGTTTTTTAAGCGCATGTATGTACTATAAGTTTATATGGTGTCGTTACTAATAAAAAAAAAATTTATACCAATTTCTTTAATTAATATATTTTCAGCTTATTTTGTCGCAATATTTTGTGTTGTGTTATATTTAGACAACTTTTTTCCATGGGAGAAACTTCTTCCTATTTTATCTGATAAATAAATTTTAAAAATTAAAAACAATTCTTTTTGAAAAAGGGTATATTTTTGTGTCATTAAGTAGTAATTAATTCAATTACAATTATCAGCGTCATAAATTACTTTTATACGTGTATCATGAAAATGCTTTTGCAGTTTTTGCAGCACGAAAAGAAAAATATCATGGAAAGTCCGACATTAGTAATTAGCTTTAATGTCTCAAAAACGGAAACGTTTTGAGCATCCAAAATCAAACGAAATTATGTACACTTGAGTCTGTTAACGTCTATATGATGTTAAATTGTGTTAACTTGCATAATTTGATGAAAAGTTTGTTATAGTCAAGTTTAACAATTTTTGATAATTTTTTGTGTTTTAAATGTTTTTAATTGGTGGTTAACTTACGGACTTTTCGAAATAATACTATTTTTATGGTAGAGTCTAATTTCCTACGAAAATGTATTCTTCAGTTTTGTTCAAGACTATCCAATTGAACTCTAATTAACGACGCCGGCAAGTGCCTCGTCATTAATGTCAGAGATCAATTAATCAGGCGAGAGGCGGGTAAGTATATCAGATTTGAACAATGAGAAAATACATTTTGCCGATTTACTTTGCTCAGTTTTGTCAAGTATTTACGAATAAAATATTAGTATATAATTATCCACCGAGTAGCTCTGAAGTGATGTGCTTCATCTTTTTGGAGCCAACAACAACACTGAGGAGTATTGATAATGAACAGAAAAAAGGATTTCTTACAATTACATTTCTCATTACAAATAGATTCGATAGTTTTTTATTTAAATGGTTGTGACAGTTATCTTAAATACGAGTAGTACATTTTAATGTACGTTAATATTTTACGCTCATATAGAAGCTAAAAAATGTTAAAAGAAGGTAAAAGATTTTTTTCAAATTTCTTTGCGATGAGAGAAAAAATAATTAATTTCCTATTACTAGTAGCTGTAAGGTGGATCACAAGTAAACAGCATTTCCAACATGTTCATCAGAAAGCTGTCGTCACCAGTTTGCTTTCCCGTAATGAAGATTCATGACGGCAACGAAAATGAACAATCCCACTATCAGTGAGGTGCGGAGCATGATTAATATCTCATCGTAAAAGACCTAATTTTACCCAAATTCTCTGAGAATGTGAGAAATTTATAGGCTTAGAGATACGAGGACTTTAAACGCGCGAAAATGGGGTGAAAGGACGGCGAAAAGAGGGAAAAGAGGACCTCTGTATTCGCTTGAAGAGTGAAGAATATATGAATGGTGGAAGAGTTCCAAATAATTTAGGCAACAATGTCGTAGTCTCATTCGAGAACCCACGTGTCGCTAAAGAGGAACACAAAAAATGAATTCGTCGTAGATAGCAGTGCGAATTGCATAAATCGGAAACGCTGATTCACACTAACACTGTCTTTTATTGTCTAATTTACCGTTAATTCAAATTATTGAGGTTATTAGTCTTAGCATGTACTGAGAATTCATTCAGTGAATAAAATAGACCAACATTACAGTTAGTATCCCATAAAATTAAGCGGTATTGAATTCCCGATTCAACCATGAAATTCGGTAATTTATTTTTATCGGTTGCAAGAAATAATAATGAATCAGTAAGTGAAAAATTAAAACCTTTTACACGTATGTCAACGCATCGATTTTAAAAAACAAATTTTGCTTGAAGAAGTGTGTACCACTTCAAGGGTTTGTTTCAAATACATTTAAGAACCATATTGCTAAGTATCTGATAATTTGAAGTATACATTTTAACATATACTGGAAAGTGGAGCATCTATTGATACAACCCTGCAAATCCCTGGGTCCGGTAGTTTATTATTATATAATAGAATGAAGGCTTAAAGAAAAAATAGAAATGCATCATTTAGATGCATTATCAATATTATGTTAACCAGAATATAGTACGTCAGAGCAAATGATACAATGTTAATTTGAACTAGTGATTCAAAACGTAAATTTAAAATTACCTTCTAGTAAAGAAATGGAAGAAACATAATCACGGTAATTTGAAACTGAATTATTTGAAACAGTACTGACGTAATATATAAGGAAACTATTGAGAATTACGCATTACTCAAGCGTAGTCCGTAGAGTGTAAACAGAACCATCTGGAAATACCAAATATCCTTCTCCCGGTATAGCCAATTCGCCGCAGAAAAAGAGCAAACAGGAAGCAAGAGATGAAAGGCAACAATTGGAAAGGGCAGGACGTGTGGGTGCAGAGAGAGACAGAGAAAGTGAAACTGAAGAAGGCGGGCAACCGCAGCGACAGCGGTACGCTTCTGCTGTCTCTAGTAGCCATCGCTGCCAGTAGCGCCGCACAGTGGTTGGGATCACATACCTTTGGAACAAAATGCAATTGTTGATTCAAATAACACATTCCTTCATATTCAGAATCTGAGAACAAATCATCTACTTTTCATAAAAGATAATTTCAATCAAACAATATTAAATTATTTGAAGACTGTTTAAATGAGAGGAACTATGCATATATTAAAAATGTTAATAAACACAAGTATCCTTAATTTTAAATTTCATTATCACGTTAGTTATTAATTCTTTTAAATACTGTTTAACAGGTCAGATAATATTCAATATCACCCAATATTCGTTTTCTAATTGACTTGCGTAAACAGTTTTATTTTCTAATGTTTTTCTTATTATACGAGTCACTCAGCTCTCTAATTGTTGTTACCAACCACCTTCATCGCTTATGTAAACGTTCAACCTTTTATCTTAATGCATACTTCTTCTTTTTTCAAATGTATTTACGTATTACTTTTTGCCTGTCACGCTTGGCATTATTTAATTATTTCCCGAGAGCTTTAAGAGCATACCTAATGCCCCTTGTTATCAACGCACTCTACGATCGAGGATTTCCTCAACTGATGCAATCCAATTCTATGTGATCGGCCGTTTCTTTCTCTCCACGCAGCTTATTTGCAATTCCTTTGCCCATCGTCAATCCTTTGTCTTTATACTCCCGTTCGATGCCTTGCTTTACTGCAGCGAAAATGATAATTTAAGAGGAAATAGTTTAATTGTCCCAATAATCTCGTCCTCCGTAATTAAACAGATAGTGATATTTTTCCATTTCTTTGTTCTTTGAGTCGTTGAATTTCTTTTTATCTTTGTTGAGTGAAATTACTCGCTTTCTAAACTGCTTGGAGCGCTATTCAGTGTTATCTAATATCCATTTAAAACATATTTTCTGCTATCTACATCTCACTCTATCCATACATTGAGATTATCCCCATCTACCTTATTTGCGACCCACTGGATGCAGAAAGCCACATTCCCCTTTGCTTAGTTTCCGCAAAACCTGAACAGATCTATCGAAGTATTTCTTACAGATTCGAATAAATGTTTTGTAATAAAATGCAAAGTTCAGTATAAAAGGTGTAACAATATATAACCTCATCTCTAACACTTCCCCCCTCAATGTAATGATTAAATAAATGACTCAAATTTTATTCTAAGCGCAGAGAAAATAATTAAAGAATGTATTTGAATTTTTTCTTCTAAATTCTTTGGATTTTCTCTTTTAAATGAGTAAGTACTTACACAACAGCATCGTTTCTATTCGATAGTAAAAAATAAATGTAATTTTTTTTAGAAAGAAGCTTTTATATAGAAAGTACTGTACTAATAGTAGAAAATAATGTTCAGTAAAATTGAAAATCAAATAAATATTTCTATAAAAATATCCTGTGGTTACTCATGAACGGTGGATCATTCAGAATTTTTTTCAGAAATTTAAAAGTAGTATTAGTACTTACAACGCTTGACCTCTCAAGCTTTTAAAATGTATATTTGATATTTAAAAAATATCTATGTTTATGTACCTTCTAAGGACTTGTACCTTTGATGTGCGTCCAAGGAAGGGACACTTTTTTACTTGTACTTGTTTTAAAAAGAAGTTTTTTCTTCTTTTATTTTATTTTCTGGTATAAGAAACTGTTCATTTATTTAGCTTAATGAACTATCTTGACTCTTTAAATGTACGTGACTTTTAATATAATATGTTATTCATTTTGTCTATTCACTTCGATAAGAAACGATACTGTATACACTGGTAAGATACGGAACTACTTCGGCCGGTATTACATGGTCAAATTTCTATGTCATATCTATGACCAAAGGTATATGATCAAATATATGACCGTGTAATGCACAAGCTTTGATCACAGTTCAACTATGATCTACGACATGTTATTTGATTATAGATATGTAACAGAAATATGACCGTGTAATAGTGGCCTTACTTACAGGTAGCCTTCAGTTCCGTGCAATGTCTTCGCTGTATAACGCATCTCATCCTGATATTACTATAATTCAGCATAGACTTGTAAATGCTGAATAATACAATATACCTCCCATTTCCGTCGTCGGATCACCTCAATGGTACAATAATAATATTTTGTTATACAAACAACATATCTCTGTAAACTTTCAGCTCTATCGGTAACTTGTGTGGCCAAAAAATCAATTAAAAATTTTGAATCGTACGCGCAAACATAATAAATACGAACTTTACAAGTTTAGTAAAAGCTTGTAAAGAGGTCAATTGCTATATCGTGTCATATAAATTTCAATATAATTTTTAAATAGATAGCTTCAATGAGAACAAGTTTCTGAATTTGTCATTTTGTCGGTTTCTTTTTTTCTAAATAAGGTTCACAAAATTGTACGTAATCTCTCTTTAATGGAATACAAAGGTAATACCAATTATGAAAGCAATCCGGCACCACGCATCTTTCCCATCTGATCTATTGAACGTGTAAACACACCTGGAACTATTTTTTATTATAAGAGCGAACAAAAGTTTCTTAGAAATAATGTCGCCTTGTAGGGAGTGATATATCAAATGTAAAAAAAGAACAAATTCAGGAGATGAAAGTAAACTGTCTCAAATATATTCGTGCTCCATTAATTGACTTCAATGAGGTGTCAATACACATTGAAATTTAAACATATATTGAATTTGTATTTACAATTTGTCATAAGAAAAATGTCTGATGTATGTAAAATCAAAAACTGAGATACGAGGTACAACTAATTAATCGGCCATATTGTTTTCTTTTTCTTTGTCTTTTTGATCACAAAACCACCTTGCCTACAACGAAGTCAATAAAGGGTTCCTCCTTTCATACGACACATCTTCTATTCTTGTCCACACCCTTTCAACGTTAACCATCTTCACCTTTCCATAAACCTTCTTTCTTCATTTTCTTTTTTTAATTTCCTCTTCGTGTACGTTGTAATCATACTCTTCCACTTGCTTCCCTCACTCTAAATGCCCTTCTTTCTTCCAGCCCGTGTCCTTTTCTCTTATCCTGCCTTATCCTCTTATTTAGTAGTTTTTTCGTACGATTACTACAATTCAAATTTTTTTTGTTTCAATTTTTTTACTTTTTAATTTCATATTTTTTGTTTGTTTGAGTTTTATTTTTTCCCGTCCCAAAGCGAGTAAATGCCGGTGTTGAGTTGTATAGTTCTTTCCTTACACACACACACACACACACACTTTTCGGTTTTTCTTTCTTACGCTATTCCTGGACATCTTTCCACATTCGCTCACGTAGTCGGGTGGCGTATATTGCCATTGAGGTCTAACGTGTACACTAACTAGTGAAATATGTAATATTCTGCATCTCCCTTATTTCATTTAAGTTTACTTCAATAACTTCGTATTTTTCTTTTGTTGCTGTTTCTTTCCTCAAACTTCTCTAAGCGATGATAATATCACGCACAAAGGAAATTGTGACGTCCCGGAGAGAGAGGTTGAATGTGCACACTGTGCAGCATCCGACGCCGCCACTGCCGTCACCTGCGTTGAAGCTCCGGGGAGCGGAGAGCGGGCAGCGGAGGCACCGGCGACGCCGACGACGACGCGCGACGCCACGAGACAACATGACGCTCGACGCTGGGCGACGGCGGCGGCGGCGGAGACGACGTCGCATTGCAGAGAGAGTAACAAACCTCGCGAGCGACGAGCACCCACTTCACGAGGCGATGACGAGTGGAGCAGCTGCAGCCTATGCGAAACACTTTTCAAGGGACTCGCTCGCGCTTATCAACAGGGAGATATTTAAAAGTATGTTTCCACCACGGAACGAGGGACGCTTACAAATCGCATTGGAAAGATAATCGTACTGGTTTTTGGAACCTTCGTTTCACTTCAGTTCACAAATTGGATGTTAATAATCCTGGCGTTTAACTCCTTGAAGACTGAGGCTGAGGGAATGTTCCACCCTGCATTAACTGTGTAGAGAATCTAACTACTTAACCAAAGATAAAACAACTAAAAAGTGAGAAGTAAATACCAAAAAAATTCGAATTAATAATCAATCAATAATTATTTGTTGTGAAAATGTATTATGAATTAATTGTAAATAAAATATGAATTTCAAAATGTTTCAACTTTTGATGTGTTCCCTTCATTACAAATATTTTCCGATGACAGCATCCTACTCCAAATGTCACTCTTCAACGATTGTTTTTAATTAGATGTCTAGAATATAGAAATTTTATTATTTTACTAGACATTATGTTTCACACATTACACTGAGCTTTATTATGTATGCAAAACTTTAAATATGATTTTCACGCTGATAATTAAACAATGAAAACCAACAAAGCAGAAATTATTGACTGGAAAAGACTACAAAAAGAAATTTTTTCATTCGAAAATATTTAATCCGCGTCATATGCACCAACTGGAAACACAAGATCGTTCGCCGCCCTTGAATCCTTGTTCTACCAAGTTTCAGGTATATTTTGTTGCTCACAAATTTTGTCTTCATCTCACTATTAAAGGCAATTTCTTTTTGAAACTCTCAGGTATTCACCAGAGTCAGCACTCGTCAAAGAACTGTTTAGACTACATTTGACTAAAGAAGTACACTCTTTGGTTCTGTGAAAGAAAGCCAACACCATCCCAGAGTTCACCTAAATCATGAATCATGAAAACCCGGAGAGAATTTATGTACCCCAATCGAAGATGAAATTCTTGTAATTTGATGTCAATAATGACATATATANATATATATTATGACATATATAAATTATTTAAAATTTTATCATACTTAAGTACTTTTGATCCAGGAATACAAAGTTTGAGGAATAATGCAAATTAGTTGAATGAATAAGAAATTATATTGTAACCAATTGGTTTCAGCCACATCCTTATATCCGTTTCAACTCAACACATTGATTTTATAATGCTTTAAGAAACTTTTATACTTTCATGAAAGAGAATTAACCTTTACTAACCATTTCTTTTCGGAAGCTGTTCCATATAGTATTAAATACGCATCGAAAAGCAAACCCATTAGAGGTTAAACCAAATAAGACGTTATCAAAAGAGAATAAAATGTGTCCCATAATCACGGATTCTCCTACCGAAATCTCAAACTCCCAAATATTGTATTAAAGTAGTGTGGCAGTGCTTTCGAACATAATCAACGGCAAGCACTCTTGTAGTCGGATGTTCCCCCGCCTCATAAATGCCTCCTGTTTTTGCGGAGGTTCACTCTTGCGTTTTGCCAGACTTTCTCATCCTCTGCTCTACGTCTCTTCTTCTTGTCCACACTGCTACTGCCGCCCCGTTTTCGCACCGTGAGTTCATTCTCCTTGTGCAGGAAATTGCAGGATTGTTAAGCTTCGCTCCGCTTAACGAGCGTTCCCAGCGCCCCTTGTGGACACGGTGGGAATTATTTAAGAAGTCGGAAGCTTCCCTGGTGGCAGAATTGCAAGTGGAAGGGACAATGAGGGTGGTCCGTGTATTTGCATCGAGACGGGAACAGTAAGGGTGAGGAAGATATTGAGAGTCGGCGTCTAAAGGAGGTGAAGTTGTTCAGCACGGCTAATTCGCGCCGTTTAATTTCCTCACGAAGTGTCAATAAGAGTCGAGTTAATGTGATAGTTTGTGTCACCTGCTCCGAACCTCTCGTTTTCACACTTCTACTTTGTACCAATAGCTGAACAACTTCTGAATTTAGTGGATTCACTGTTCGTATAAACCGGAACAATAATTAAGAAAATGCCTCATTCGTATTTTTACATGACATGAAATCGGTAAAATAATTATACGAAAAGAGAGATATAATGCGCTTATGAAGAGAAATCTCAAGCCAATATTCTTGTAATCTATTTTATCGCCTCATTAGCTTTGTGTAAACGTTAGTCGTAACATTACTAAACCTTCTTGAATCTTTGAAACTGAATTGGTTCAAGTATGGTCTTTGCACTGTTGACTGTAATCAAACATTTCTCGAGCGTAAAAAAGTTATTCGGATTACTTTCCCAATTAAATCATTCTAATAGCGAATACTTTTTCCGTACAGCGCTCGATAGTCTTGGTAAAGTATTTATTTTGAGCACCATCTATTGGAAAGCAAGATATGAATAAATATTACATCGGTTGCCACGAAGTACAATTAAAGCCACATTTTTGTAAAAACAGTTTAAGGTCCTTTGAAGAGATTATTTTTGTTAACTTGTAAAATGAGAAAATTTTGTTTCGTTTTAATTAAAAGACCTGGAGGTGGACAGACTGTAAATCAGAAAAAAAGAATATAAATCTTCCTAAAATATAATGACTCTGTTTTGCTCCGAAAATTCACATTTCCCTAAAATTTCTGAAGTTACGGAGCATCCTATGGGTCCAGGATAGCATGACGCTTGGTTCCGCCGCACTGTTTTGTCTTCTCCTATTCCTCTCCTTTCCGTGTTAACGGTTCATGTCCCTCCTGTATATCGCTGTACTTTCCTAATCGACGATACCATAACTTTTTTCCACCATCGCGTTCTCTTCTATTCGAGCAACCAAAGCTTGCGTCGCCCGCCACAGCCACCAATCAATACAGCGGGATCCCAAAGGGCGGCTGTGAGCGGGGCGGCGGCGCCCAGCCGTCGCTTGCCCGCTGGGACTGAGGGCAGCGCAGAGCCCTTTCCTTCGCACCAGCAGCGCGGTGGCGGCGGCAGCACGAAAGAACACAGCGGAGGCGGCGTGGAGCAAGTCGCGCGCCAGAGAGAGACAGGTATCGGAGAAAGAGAGAGCGGACGAATCCGTTCAAAGAGGAAGCGGCGGCGGAAGAAGCTCTCCAATGAAAGTTTTACACGAATATCTAAAAGAAAATGAGAAATAAAAGAAAACTCTGCATATAAAAGGAAGCAAATGAGGACTACAAGAAGTAAAGAATGTTGAAAATGTAAATATTAAATACGATAAATTGAATGCGTAAGTACTGCTGGATATTGGACGTGGGAATATGACTCCCCTTCTCCACTGGTTTCCTCGGGATTCTCGACGCCCTGAGAACAAATGTCGAGGTGATTCTTTACTTTATTTCATAGTTAAGTAGCCTTCCTCTTCATTGCCGGCGACGTTGGTTACGGTAATTTCCATAAACCATGTTTCATTTTAATAGAACCCTATGTTACTTTTACGGTTCGTCCATTTCGAAGANCCCCCCCCCAAAAAAAAAAAAAAAAAAAGATGCACTAGGGCTTTATTGTGAAGCAAAATATTGAATTGCAAGTTTCAAGTAAAATGTTGTTTTTGTACTATTCTATATTATAAAAGTTAATTTCGAAGAAAGGAAATAATTTTTTATATCTCTTTTTTTAATTACATAATGCATACATCAGTCCACATCAAATCTCTCATGTAAATTTGAATGATTCGTATTCCATTTAATTTCTCCTATTGTCCACAAAACAAATTACAGGTTTTTGTAAACCAAAGTACAGGTTTTACATATTTTTCAATATTTTCAGATGTCAAAATTCTCACTTCAATTTTTTATGAAACACTAATGCCGTTATTTTTCCTTGAATTTAAGGTTAAATAAGAAGTATGAAAGGCCGAATTAAAAATATCCTAAAATAGACCCAAAACGTATTGTTCTACTCAGAAGTAATTCAATATAAGTAATTTATAGTTCGATAATATTATCGAGCTATCTATTTTGTTTTCTTAATGCAAATTTGCCGGTATTCTGCTGATATTTTAACACGTAGTTAACGTTTTATTCTAATCTTTTCAAACCGCCTCTGACTTATGGGCCTTGATCGGAATTTACGGGATGGTCCCTTGCCGGAGAGTTAATTTGTTCCGGAGAGTTAATTTGTTTATTGTTCTCCTCGTGGTCATACACAGTTTGTAACGGCTTTTGGCAATAAAAATGTATTTGATTAATTTATTTACAATATTATAAATTTTTTCTTTTAAAAATATTTCGTATCCATGTATATTCCTAACAATTTCTGTATATTTAAAGATCTTGTCTTGTAAAAGATTCCAGTTTATTTTAGATGTTATGAACAGTAATCTATTATTTTAAGGTAAATTTTGGACAAAATGTTGGATAAGGGATATAATATGTAATGTATTTGTTTTACTAAACATCTTCGCCATTTGTCTTCAGGTGATTATATTATACGGTGGGTTACTATTGAAGGTAAGTGATGTGATACATTTTTATGCTTAAGATTCAAATCACGCATTTCAATTGATTTCTTTAATTGTTCTATCTTATGATTTTTCCCGCAAATTCATATATAATACAATATTATATACACCAAGTTTTCTTTTGATTTAGTATTGCTTAAAAAATAACAAAACTTTACTCAGCTTCTCTTTTTTCTGAATTTAAAAATAATAATCCGCTACTTTAAACATATTCAATGAAAACTCTTGACATCAACTAGAGGAATCAAGTGGTAATGCATGTAACACAATTTGAAATGTCAAGTAGAAGAGAAACTCCTTTCACATAAATAATACATTAATAAGGCCACGCACTTGTGTCGCTAGAAGCGTGTTGCCGTTTGTGTCTATCTAACCACTGTCGACACCGCACCAGCTCTCTCGCCTTTCCTTTATGGGTCGGGTTGAGGCATCTGGAGGAAGGGGGCGTACCAGATCAGCTCTATGTACCAGATGTACGCAGGCAAAACTCCCAAACTAGGTCCATGCCTTCTCCTGTTGCCACGAAATTATTTAATTGTATTTATATAAAAAGATTCCATTAAATGCTCTTCATGCGCGCCCATATACTAACAATTTTACCAATTCAAAAATTGTAGTAAGAAACACTTTAGTTTTGGGAAGTACTTAGACATATGTTATAAAATTTAACGATCTTTTATAGAGCCTAACTTTATGTATTATGCAGTATTATAGTAACGTAACATGATTGATATTGTATCTTTGTGTTGTTTAGGAAATAACTTTCATTTGATTTGGTCCTGTAGTAACGGAAATATTTATGTCTACCAGTATTTTTTTTTAATTATAAAATTTAAACACCTGTCTTACGTTGTGTGGATAAATAATGTCATTATCTATAAAATATCATTATATTTTTTATTTTATGACATAATATTGATAGACATAAACAATTTTATTGTGAAGAAACACGCTTATTTCTTCAAATATTTATGCCTAGTATTCTAATAATTTTAACATGATAATATTTCGTAAAAAGTCTTTTATTCAATCAATATCAGTTTGTACGTTATAATGATCGTAATAATAAGAAAATATTAGACTGAAGTTTTGTTCAATCGTTTCTTCTCTCACACGTAGTGGCAGGCAGAGGGATTGACACGTGGATAGATGGATGGACGGTTAGCCATCTGGAAGGACGCAGATAAATGGAATTCCAGGAATTTCTTTTTGAGCATCATGGATCCCTAGATCGTGATATTCCGCCTTAACCTAACTCCGTCGTTCTCTTTCGCCATCACAACATGGTTTTTGTCTTAAGTATAAATATGAAAGAATGAATGAAGGTGAAAATAAACTTTCATTTTCGATATTTTGTATTGAAAATGGTTTTAACGAAATGTATTAATTTAGAAATAATTTGCGTTTGTAAATTTGAGATATATTTGCAGCAATGTGATAAACATTTATTGATAGCTATTAGAATTTGCATTTTTACTCATCAAGAGGAAAAGTAAAATTATATTTATATGAAAGAGTACATCTCAATACTGAAAATAGACCAATAACTTTGGTTACTTCTTCAAATTACACTGGAGTGCATTGCCAACAATACTGATTATCGACATTTAACATTATGTAAAAAATAAAAAACAACTATACAAAGAAAAAACGAACTTCGAAAATATAAAAGAATATATTTACATGTTATAAAATTGAAATAATATCTAGCTCGGTGTAACGTGAAATGCGAGTAGGTCTTTGAAACCTTAAAATATTGATGACGCATGTCAAATTTATGTTAAATATAACATTCATTGTTTAGATGTATAGTTTGCAGAGAGAAAGAGGGAGTGGGCGAGAATTATCAAGTAGATCATACTGCGTTGATTGTACGTACATGAGTAAATAATTGTCTCAAAAGATTATTTCTTCGCTACCTCTTTGATGTGATGTTGAACTGACAGATGACTCATTCAAGACACTTTTCTTTTAGTATTGGAGTTTCAAAACCTCCAAATCGTCTCATATTTTCATACCCATTATTTTCTAGAAAACATTTTCTTTTACTTCAACTAGAAAAATATCTCAACTTTTAGGAAAAACTCTTGTCTCGTCCAAAATATCATACGAACTTATCATAATCAAGGAATGGGCAGATTTTAAAATCTAACAACCCCAATGGGCTATGATCAGGTAACGAATCTTCCGTAGCTCTACCAACACTGCAAATTCTTCATGAACACTACGTTGAGTCGGGTAATTCAAATAAGCAAGGGATTAAGTAACATAATTGTCGAGTTCATAGGAATTCGAGCTCTGCTTGAACGAGATATTCTTCGAATTTAATGATTTTAGTGTGGTTCTGCCAGATAGTGTTAAATGATTAAAAATTATATTCTTTGTTTATATATAAATAACTAGGAGCGTTAGTTTTAAGTAATATAAATATAATTATATTAACTGGTAACGACAGTCGAAATTTAAAAAATCTCAATGAAAACAGTGATATAAACTTTAACGTCCTTGACTTCCTTTGTAAGCAGCTTTGCCTGCCATTAGCCAGTATGGTCCTGGCGAAGAAGGCAACGGTGCAGTAGACAAAGGCGGTATTTACAAAATTTAAATATCTCTTCAAAATGGCAATTGACCTTTAAATTAAAAAAAACGTATATAATATTTTGTTTACAGTTTAAAAAAATCATTGGTTTCAAAGATTCGAAAATATTTTATTTTCTCGTAATTTATTTTCGAAAATATCTTTTTTCTCGTATGAGGCAAGGTATTTCATTCCAATATTGAATAGTCTATTTGCTTTAATGAACGGTAATTATTTTCTCTAACAGTAAAAATTGATATTGTTATTTATTATCGCATTCATTTATTCAAATTTTAGAGGATTTCAAGATTTAATTTTTAGTCAGCAGGGTTACCTTGACTTGATCGAGTATGATATTTTACCTGAAGCTCACATAGAATTAAGTTTAGTCGAAAATGTGACAAATTGAGTTGAAATGCACGTTGTGTGATTTAATGAAGTTGGCAGTGAACAGTGGTGGCGTTGAACACTGAGAACACTAATAAGGCGGCAGTTGCACTCGACAACTTCGGTGCGGCTGTCACAGTGATGCCGCGGGATTTATGGGCGTGCCGTTACCTCGACGAGTGTGTTCTAGAATCAACATGTATACTCCCGTTCTCTCCGTAAAAATGAACAATCCACGAAGCCCCAAACTAACGATCGAAATTTATTTTACGGGAACTCGTGACTTTTAAAATATATTTCTTGCTTGGCGGCGGCAGGAATACTGTGGAATTTTATCACATTTTATATTGTTAGAAATAATCTTATTTCCACATATAATTTTTTTAATGACCAAAACTAACTAATTAATTAGAAAAACTATCAAAATCTGAATTACTGTTCAAAATTTATATTCATTAGGTTACTCTTATTTCATTCCTCAATGTGACAGAAATTATACAAGGTTTATTTCTAAATAAATATTACTTCACAAGTTAAAACAAATCAAAATAATGATTTTTTAAACAGTACCATCACATACATAATAAAGTAACTTTCAATATAATTATGAAAACCTTGATTTTAATACCAAATATTAATGACCACTGGGACTTCCATTAGCACTTCAATTGTACTGAAGCAGTGAGTACCCTGCTTCGTATGTATCCACACATGGTCTGCACTTAGAACCAGACCTGCGTTTTATGGATATAGAAAACGAATATGCATAAAATATTTTATTACAGTCTTTCTGCATGTCGTAAGGGAGCCACGTTTTCTTGTGTTTGATACCAGTGAATAAACGATGACGATCGACTATAATCTCAGTGATAGTGCCTTTAACAAAGGGAATCACAGAAATCGGAGCAAGAAGGGGATGGTGATAGGGACCATGTTTACTTGGATACATGGGCGTAACTGACCACACTGAACTGCGAAACGTCACGAACAGAGACCGCTTGGCACCGCTTAAGAGCCAAGGTCACTGATTTTATTTTACCAGCTAACCATACGAGTATTGGTGACTTGCAACGAATATTACAGTTCACCAATTCGAATCGACGAAAACACCACGACTTAATTTTTGAAAATACTATTACGTTTCGTAGCAGCCTATTTAGAAATGAATACCGAACCAAAATATATTAATTTTTATTAATAAGTAATCGTTCTCAGTACATGCAGGCTTGGAACTAATTATCAGAATTTTGTTAAGTTTCATTTAAACTTATTTTGTTTCCATCGATTATTTATCGGCATTACATTTTCGTTAATCTTATTGAACTGTCTAAAGCGTTAACATCAACAGGAAGAATAGTGAATAATTTTTATGGTACGGTGAAAAGTTTATTAATAAAATCCGACAGTGAACATACGCCTTTCAATCACAAATAAAAAGAAATTATTATTATACGAAGAACGTTTTACAGTTTTTTATTTTTTATTTTAAAAGTTCATTAATCTCATTTTTTATTTTGCACTATTGCTGGCTCGAAATGCATTGGGATTTGAATACGTATAAGGTGGCTGGCGATATGTACTCTAAAATAAAAGTTTAAGTGTTGTTAAAGGAATTAAATCTCTATGACTTTATATTGATTATAAAAAATAATTACCTCCGAATTCGTGAATACCGACATAATTATGTTACTCTCCAGCATTATTTCAATTAAAATATCTATGTACAGTTTTAAGAAAACTCCTAGAAAAAAATGAGACAATTTATTTCCCAAAGGGATTAGCACTAAAAACAGAGCTCACTTTTTCATATAATTTTGAAATCAATTTTTCAGTGCTTATACTGTATGATTGATATCGTCACTAACAAAACCAATTTCGTCTCTATGTCTATTACAAATATGCTACAATATTTTTTTTTTCTCTTCTTTCCTTTGAAGACTCAAGTTCGCATTTTTCTTTGTTTTTGCATCGGTAAAATACATCATTATTAAAAGATATCATATTGATCCTTATTTGTTACACAATGAAGTCTTTTAATTGTTTCCGGGCAATATCAATATGGAAATCTTGTTTGTTCAGAATAAAATAATAAAGAAACTACTCTTAACTACGATCCGGTTAAAAAATTTATAACTTTGAATTAATATTACGTACATGTCACAGAAATACAAAACGTTGTCTTTAAAACAATACGCCGTTCTTTCCTTTGATTGCATGAATTATTTTTGTCCCAAAGAATGAAAGGTTTTAATCCACTTACCGCGAGGAAATTTTCTTCTAAAAATTGCATTAATGGGAGAGAACTGCGATGAATCAACTCAAATCCTTTACTGGGAGAAGATTATGGGGTGTAGTGTTTGGGCTCTATCTTATCGAGACAGGCGTTTGAACTGACTGGATCTGAAGGGAAAACGCTATTATACGATGAATTCTGCTTATCTTATTATACGGTTTCTTCCTGATTTTCAATTCTGGTTTTAATCATTGAAGCATGGTTTCATAGTAAAAAGTGTCCTCTGATGTGTATCTGACCATTTATCTGGCATTGTGAGTTTATATTGTAATACAATCTGATATTTCGGTAATATGGTACGGTGGAAGAGCATTCTCGTGATCTGAACATCACCGTAAGTCATATAAAAACTAAATAATGATATTTTTCTACTTCCTTGAAATAAAAATTCGCATGAAACAAGTCATGAATAAGTTTTAGTCATGGTAGAATTTCAAATGGTAACACGAGAAAAATAATGAATTCAACTCCTCATACTCCTGAGGCACTAACAAAATACATTTTAGTAAACCCCAAAAAATTAAAAAATGAGAAAATCTTGTCCACTTGTGAAACAAAAATGAAAGACGAAAATTAAATTTCTCTTGTTTTCTCATCCGTCCATCGTACTTAGATGACGAACATCACCTTTGATTAGTCATTTCTTTATGAACAGAATAAGTTGTAATTCGTCAGAAAAAGAAAACATTTTCATCTGTGTATACTTGCAATTAAAATTGTGTTTTCAATTTTTCAAATTGGTCATAGTTAATTTACTGAAAATGGAAATATATTAACATGAGACTCAAAAATGGATGTTCTTAAAACGAATTTCAACTTATGGCTTAAGAAGATCTATAATATTATGGATACTACCAATTTTTGCAACCCGAGAGACGGTTTAATAAACAGAATAACGCTTCACTGTCATCGCTTGCGACCATTTATATGCACTACCAATTTTATGACCAGAGGTGTTTTAGTTGTGAAAAAAGCATTTATTTTAATTCAATATATAATTCAATTATTTGTAAGTAATCGTGATTATCAACTTCTCTTCGCATGTATGTGTTTGAAATATCTTTATTCAGGGAAATTCTTGGCCACCATTTACGAGCTGTTCACACAGTTCTGGAAAGTTTTTTCACATAAAGGTACGTTCTTGTTGTACATTGTAACCTTCTCTAGACTTTACACAATTATAATTTTCTGCTCACGTTTCTACCATTCCACCACTCTCAATATATTGTGTACGAGACAAGTTTACAGGAGAGAAACAAGGTTAGAAGGAGAGTTATGTGATTGCGTAAACATATCATGAGGAAGGTTGCTGTAAAATATCTAAAAATTGGTAAGTTTGTGATTTGTTATTCATGAAGAAGCTTTCGAGAACTGCGTGAACTGCTAAAACACCATTTCATTTCAATTATCGGAACACCCAATAACTAGCACCCTCTTGTACAGTACTATTGGTTGAGTCATCAAGTTGATAATTACAATGGCATGCGGTCGTAATCTCTCGCCATAACTTCACTAAGCGTATCACGAATCATTCCCAACACCATATGAAAATGGGAAAATGCATGTTGTAAAAATATCTTCCTTCACTCATTTTAATTTGGTTTCATTTTAAAATTGCAATCCTTTTGTGGTTAATAATATTGTTTCAGCCTCAAAATTCTGACTGTAAAGACGAAAAAGATAACTCGTGGGAATAAAAAGAACTCATATAATCACAATTTAACTACGAAATTGAAAACATTAGCCTCCCCCCTCCCAAACGAATCCACCATAAAATTTATTTTTATAACGATTTCCTTAGTAATAGCTACCTATGTTGTGAAGTTCCATGTGAGAGAGAACAAAGAATCCACTTCGAGTAGATATACTTTACCTAGTACGTAGGACATACCAATAACATTTGCCCCAGGCAGGTCAACCTCGTAATTCATATATGTTCTCACAACGGAATTATTTTATAAACGTGTTATTTTCTTTCGGTCCGAGACTACAAAAAAGGATGCATTTCAAATGTAGTGCGCTGGGGGTCCTAGCCAAGGCGGTGGTGACAGCAAATGTATCGGAAATGGTGCACGTCATGTTGAGTGAACGTTTTTTTCTGGCGATGTCACACTGCTCCTACACTGGGGGAAAAATAGGTGACTACAGAAACAGTAACGTGGAGTGGACGCGTTGTAGGATTGCTTGAAAAAATGGGATTTCTCGATAATTTTATTTTAGTCAACGATAATTTTTTGACTTATTACGTTGTCAAATTATTTTTGCGGAGTTAAATAGGGATTTGCGTGACCCTACTGGAAGTATAAGACTCATTCGTAACCAGAAGAATAGATTAAGTGGAAGCAACAATAAAATACATTTTGTCTATGCTTCGTTTTGTTATTTTAGGAATACATCAAAAGTCCCCAACGATAACACTCTTTCGTTTCATTTTAGAAGGAAAGATGTAATGGAAATTCACTTTATTGCAATTATCTCGAAACTATCAAATTTTATTGTAAAATATCACAACCAAAGTTGTATGGTGTGTAATTCTAAACAAAAATTGTTACGTTTGGAAGTAAATATAAAAATATGTATCAGTACATCATAAATGAGAATGATAAAAAACATGACATAAGCAAATGTTGAATGAACATCATTATTAACATAAAATCATTTAAATCAATAAATGTTTTGATGTTTTCTGAAATTTGTTCATTCATATGTATAAAATACTAAAGGATCCCGTCACCAAAAAAACTGAAACTTTAAATTTATAATAATTTTTTTCGACTTAATAATTTCAAGAGTTTTGATTGGTCTTTTGTTATTATAAAATTATTATATATTATATTTTTCCAATAAATATTAGTTTTAATATTTGTCTAGACTTAATTATAAAGTACTAATGTAAAGTAAAGGATAATCTAACTACGCTAGATTTCTGACAAAAGTTTCATTTAACTTTCTATCCACTGACACTATATTTGATGATACAAGTGTGCCCAAAAGTGAATTAATAGATTTTTTTATTATATAGTTTTGTGACTGCTGTGACATACTACATGTAACTTTCTCGTTAATGGAGAGTTTCTCTTACATCGTATAGTGTGGAAAAAAGGATGCTATTTTCGATGATTTTACCAGTTATAACAAATATACGAAGTGGCGTTTTGGATTTGGATACGAAGTGGCGCGAAGATTTATGGATTTGACTGATGCGATAACAAACATAAGTACAAATATAGAACAACATCGTACAATACAGTCAAGACGATATAACAAAAGTCGTAAGATTGCTGTAGTTCTCTTAGATGCATTGATGAATGTGCCTGTAGACGAATGTTTAGCAATTAGGCGAATAAAAGCAGATTTTTTCGATGCTATCAAAATTGGAAATGTGAACCATACCATTAAAGAAGCAGAAGGTGATGTTGATGTAAGTATTATCACAGTGTTATAAACATAAAACGTTTGTGATGCTTTTGATTTACTCGTCCTGTTTATTGCTCGATATTCTGCTGATAACGAAATATATATCCTAAAACATAGGTAATGAAAAGTTGAAAACAATATTTGACAAGATGTTTTGACCACTAAGAACATATTTTCTTTCTTCATGCTGTGTGCAAACGTGGACTCTATTTCGTGTAAAAAAAGTTAATAACCCTAATGATTAACTAGATAGAGATATTTTCAAACAACAAAAATTTCCTCAAGAATCGTTTATCAATCGTGGAATGCTCTTTCTTCTGAGTGTGTTTAATGGTTCACCTAATGAGACTTCCTTAGATTATTTGAAGCAAAATTAGTTCCTTAAATCGACTTCTCAGTATGGCTATCTAGTAATATCAGTTCTTCAATATATACATGATTCAACAAGACAGCTCTTATACAGAGTTTATTTTCATGTACAAACATTGTTAGGTACTCATGTAATCGCGGAAAAATAGGGATAGAAAATTAGATCCAATTAACACCATTTTTCCATCTGCTCCAAATTTCTTCTATAACTCTTTTTTTATTTTTGAATAAAACAAAATATTGTATAAGTTATTTCAACTCATTATAGGAACAATTTATTTGAAATTATTTCTTTATATATATAATTTTTACTGTATAATACATAATGATAAGTCAACCCCTAAAGCCCTAAAGCCCTAAAGCCCTAAAGCCCTAAAGCCCTAAAACCCTAAAACCCTAAAGCCCCACAAAAAAAAAGTCTTAACACATATAATGGACAACAACATATATCATTGTTGCAAATATAACAAAATAATCTATGCGTCTTACCATGGTATGTGTACAGCATATTTTATTTTGTTTTGTACCCCTGAAGAAGACCAACATATTGTCGAAACGTTGATCGAGTAAAATACTTATAATGACCTCACCTCAAGATCCAGAATCATAATCAGGTCAAGATCCTATTGTATTATATCATTGATTTCCAGTTTACGAAAATATTAGTTTTGTTTTCAATCTTAAACTTCTAATCTAAACAAGTATTCTCCATATTAAAGGTTAATGAAAACTCTCTTTAAAGTAAAGATCACAAATATGTTCTCAATACGATTTAACATGGAGAACATCTAAAGAGTCAAAAATCGACAACAAATCGAACTCGTTGTTTTTGCTGTGTTTTTACCGATCACTTTTCTCAAAATCGAACATTACATTACAAATAAATTACAATAAATTTGTTAATGAAACCTAATTCTTCTAACACCACATTGGAAGAAGAAGAGAAATTATGATGTTTTTATATTTTGCCTAAAAGGACTTATCAACACATGTTCATAGTCTATTTGTAGTATTTCGTCAACCAGTTCTCCAAGATTCTCAACCTTTTCTCACGTTTTGTCATTTTCTTCGATCATAGCATTGACTTGTACTGAAGCATCGGAATCCCTGTCATGCTCATCTTCTGTGTCATGTAATTTGGGGTTTTACACTAGACCAGATTGTCCATGACAATAACCAGACACAGCAATGCAGAAACTGGCCTATAGCTGCTACAGCTCGTGTTGCACCAATTTATTTTGTATAACTCTGCGTAAAACTGTAAAACAACATATCTGCTTCCACTGTATCAATAAATGTTGATTTCCTAAACACAGAGTAATACTGGATTATTTTTCTTCAGCCACAACATTCTTTTGCAAGACGATTTTTCTGAGAAGTTAAATAGAGTTCAATCAAGAATAGAATCCTCGCTAACCTTATTTATTTCTGAACGATTCAATTCAAAATCTTGAACCTAGTCAAATATATATTGGAAAAAACAGCTTCAACACCATTCGCCGCCTGCAGATTCGTACCACCGCTTTTGCGCGGACTCGAAATAGAATTTGTGTCAATAACGATAAGTAATGAATGAAAGAAAAAAAAACTGAGGTCATCGTTTTCGTATTTATCGTTCCATAGATTTGGAATCCCTTCTAAATTACAATTCACCTCTAGCTCATTGGTCATTTGGTGTTTTTGGAGATCGTTTTTTTTTCATCTTTTTTCCCACTTGAAAGAACTCGGAATGCTAAAACGGCAAATGAACTTCCCCTCTCTTGTCGACTTGGGCAAGCCGCCATTCCCCTTCGTCGCGTTGCCAGCCAGCCGCCAGCACCAGCGAGCGCCACCAGCGGCCGAGTGAGCGAGCGCTCTCCTCGCAAATCCCGCATCGGCTCTCTCTACTCCTCGGGCGGCTTCAAGAGCCGGGTCTGAGTCAGCGCGTTCCTTCGCCGTTGCTCCTGCTCCTCCACCCGCTGGGGCTGCGACGAAGGGGGAGGAAGCCCTCCGTCGCGCATCTAGCTCGCGGCGCAGCCTCAGGTTCCCTGCTCCGTGCCGTCCCCACCGCTGCCTACGACAACCATCGTTACCAAAGCTATGGCTATCAGCAGGGGTGACCACTCATTCTTTGATTGGATCTTTGTATCGCGTCGATCTCTTCGCTGGAAAGTATTTGTTGTAGCTAGTCAAGAAGAGCAAAAAATTGATGACGTAAATAAGGAAACGATTTGTGGTCTAGAAAAGGTGATACTTCTTTATATTTACGATAAATAAAATTTCTGAATCAATTTCACAAGAAAAATGAACTTCATTAACTTCACTTAGCTCTAACAAATCGTTAAGGAAAAATGGTTATTTCACAAGAAAATGAATGTTTTATTAAAAAATACTACTATATTAAATGCACCTCAAAAATTCCCTGCTAGGAGTCGCCTTCAAAAGATAAGGAAGTGCGATAAGACTGATGCTACCTACACGTGAACCTGACTCCACTGCAAATTCCAGAATTCCACCGCTCATTTTTCATAATACAAGATAAAGGGTGGAACTAAGGTACGCGTAAATTTGAATCAGCTGACTCTATTATCTCCAAAAATCTGAAGCAAACGTTTACGTTTCCTTACTTCCAGGACGACTCGCATGCATTTTTCTCGTGTCTCTCGCAATGGGAGAGATATGACCGAAGATCTTCGGTCCCTCTGTACAGTACAATATCAGTCTACAACAATTTCAAATTTTGTTACCTCCTCTTTGATATCTTTCTTTCACATCACAATTTATAATGCTGTAAATGTTTCAAAATATTATGAATGACAATTTAATAGGTTAAACAAAAAGTTTTAAATTTTTTGAATATATTATCAATGATGAAATACCTACGTTTCAGATTCGAATTATGAAGATGGGTGCAAGAATTTTCCCACTTCCCAGCTCCCCAGTTGAGCCCCACTTCCCCTTGTGGACACCCTTGGCCATCTCCGCGTACTCCGTCCTGGCTTGTTCATCACTGTCAGCTCCACCTCCTGCATCCCACTCCGACTCTTGTGTCTTCTCCATTGCCTTCCCGATTGCTAAAGATCGGAGTGATGACCCAGCTATTATTTAAGAAACACTATTGAGACAAATATATATTCGCTTAGAACATTATTACTTGTCGAAATGAACTGAATATGCATGACAATACAATCGCTGGTGCAAACTATTAGTTTCTGTGAGAATTGTTCGGAGCATAAAACCGAATTATTAGCGAAAAGTCAAGTATTTTGTTACATTAATTTCAAAAACTGGTTATTAATTTTGGTTATATACTTGGTAATTGTGGAGCTTTAGCAACATTATCAAAGCATGATAAATTGAAAGGCGTTTCTATGTTGCTCATTGTTTTATTGGTATAAAGCACCCGCCAAAAATATTCCTCAATACTCAGTGTATGTTACTGACGATGGCTGCTATGCGGCCGAAAAAGCTTTATACCAATAAAACAATGAGCAACATAGAAACGCCTTTCAATGTATCATGCTTTGGTTTTAAAGAAAAGTAACGTAAGATAACCAACTGATACTGCAACGTTTTATACATAGAAGTGATTGATAATGAGACTCAAATTAATATGACCAAATAAATACGATCATAGAAAAACAATACGTGTGCAGCTACATGTACTACATGTAAATGAAATGAACTTCCGTTACAATGTTTACGTTCGTGAACTATAGTGTAATATGTTCCTTTAGGGGACCCAATACTGCAGAATCCACTAATTTAAGAAACGAAGCATAAAGAAAAATCTACAACTAGTTTATAACATGCATTAATATTGCAGATATTCATGCTTGTCGTTCCTGAGAGTCCGGTCATTGCGAATAAAAGCCAATGACTCATTTAGTGTCAAAATATGAAACATAAATTTCATCAAAATGTTTATTTGTATATTTTCTTATTTGTATTTGAGGTAGATATGTATTGCTTAAAACTATAGAATCTACTTCGCTTACAACTTTTCTTATAAATAACTTTATTTTTTGTGTGTTTTATATTGATTTAAATATTATAGCTGCATCTCAGTTTGCCAGTTCCATTTCGAATGTTACCTGTTTTGAAAATTATAAGAATGTTGTAACTGGGTTTGAAAAACAAAATAAGTTCATATTAATTAAATTTTACTTTATTTCAAAATTTAAAAGATGAAATCTGAGCTACGACATCTAGTAATTCGGGTTATTTCTGTTTGACCGAAGAACACAAGATACAGAGTCGAGACATTTTTATTAAATGCTTTATATACAACATTAAATTTAACCTACTGGTGCCGACGGAATACGCGTGAAAGTCACAATGAACTAGAAAGCGTATCGAGATGCTTATCAGGCTTCTCAAATTGTCTTTTTAAAATTAAACACGTCTTATTTTACAAAGCAAGAACAAAAAATTGTGAAAAAGAAATCATATTTTTAATTTGTGTTAAGGTTAAGAAACCTTTAACCTGGTGAAAAATTGGCAATTACAATTTCCTTGGTTCTTTTGATTATATTCTTGTAATGAGTTAACCATTAAGACATACCCTATTGTAATAAACGGTCATTCGTAAGAAATGTTACCATCCCGCAAAGTTACGAAAATACATCGAATTCACGATTTTACATGAAAAATATTTTAGTCACGTCAGTGTGTGGCATCATATGCACCCCTTACATCTGCTATCTTTCGTCACCTAGTGACGAAGGAGTGCAACATTTTAGACTCGATCTGCAATTCAGTGCATAAATCGTCTTCCAGTGCGGAAATGAGATTATTTCCAAGATCATGTTGATGGAAAAAATCAACGGGATAATCATATTTCGATGAAGGCAGAGGATAGAGGGAATTAGTGAGAAAGGAGTCCATATCAAGTTTCTCTCTATTACCTCTTGGAGCCTATCATACTTGCAGAGTGAACCCGGCGTTGCCCAGGTATATGAATTGTTTACCTTTTAAGGATTTAACTTTTTCGAATATTACTTTTGGTCGAGTGCATCCGCAGTACTGTGTACCTCTGTCGTAACAACCACTCGCTTTCCGTTTACGTCCTTTCGCCTAACCCCTTACAGCTTAGGATAGGGAAAAGAGTATTGACTCGAAAACTCGCGATATGTTGCGAGTTCCCTATAAACTTACACCTACACAATAAACCTGTCGCTGTATGCCCATACTTCGCGACTATAGTATCTGAAGATACCGGTATATTGCAATTTGCCGTTACATTTCCTTACTAAAAATTTCCAGAATTTTATTCAACCTTATTGATTCAATACGACTAAACATGGGCTTAAATCCATCTGAACCGTCAATAATAAGCCCAGCGACCGCACTCCATTCCTAGGGGATCGGAGGTGACTTAATTCCCGTGGGAAGTGAACTTGTACTTATTTGATATTACTCATTTTGAAGATGTAGAAAACTATGGATTCGGCACTCACATCGGTCGTCGCTCTTGTCACCTCTATCCCACACCCATCCCTTCCAGAGCTAGGGGTGTAATCTAGGTTAATCGTGGATTTTAGCATCATCGGAAGTTTCACTACTCATATCAGTGATCACGTAAACCATGGTTTCAACACTAATATCGAACATTTCCGAATATTTTTACATGTCACCACATTTCCATGTCGGTTTTCGTTTCCTACACGTTATCTCTTTATCACTCCTCCCCTAGGGTGCTAGGAGTGCCTTATATACTTTGTGCTCTCTTAAGATAGTCAGTTCTCTGTATGTTACAATTGCCAAGTACGCCAAATACTTGCATTTTTACGTATTATGAGGAAGAGTCAATATCGACTTTTTATTCCATCGAGCTTCAGCAATATTTTAATACTCCAATTTAATAGTACAATTTTCACAAAGAAAGTGTTGTGCACTGATTAAAATGGTATGTACCAGGCTTGAAACATTGTGATCCCTCCATTCCCCAGAAAACGATATTGTGTTATTTCGATTTTTTAAGTAAAGTTTTTGCAACAAAAATTCTAATAAAATATTAATAAACTTCTAGTAAACTTTCTAATATAATAAATTGAAAACCTGTTGCACTAAAGGAACGAGCAATTTGATCTTTTTTGCTTTCATTCTGTTCTAGTTTTAGTATTAATATGGATCATGTTTGTATTTGGGGCTCTGATACTGTCAGATAAGTTTGTAAGAAAAAAAAACTTTAGTAAGCTTACTATACGGCTTTGACAACCTGGAACCTTAATACATAGTTAATATGACGTGCATATTGTCACCCGTCTCTCCGTATGTTTCTTATTTGCGCCGTTTTCAGAAAAATTAAATTATCATTACGTCGCATCATAGTCGCAATAACCAATCTACCTTTTTGTAAACTTGACTTTGCCATTCGCAGCTCCACAGGTCAAAGACTTTGAACGTACCTTCCTCCATAATGTTCAACAATGACACCTCCACAAACTCCATCACAGCTTCCGTCAACCTCACCTCCGTCACTTTCACTTCCTTCAGCATATCTATCATTATGCCTCGGGTTCCTTACCTCCTCCTGTTCCCCTCCGGGACGGCGGTGGAAGATCATAAATCGGGAGGACGAAAGGCGCGCTGTCACAACCAGGCTCACAGGCCGAAAACAAAGCCTTCACGCCGCAGGCAGGGGCAGGCGGAGAAGGCAAACGGGAAGACCAAAAATTGCGATCAGCAATTTGGTGAGAACGGTGCACCACCTCGCGAAGAAACGACGAGGAACCTGAGATAGGGAGTAGAAAGAGACGGACTGATAGGGAGTAGACTGTCCGAGGGAGGGGATTGAGTTTGAAAGAAGTGGCACGAAACAAAGCATGTATGACAAGATTACGCTGATAACGAGAAAGACGGATCGGTTCAAGATAAGAAGCCAACTGTAAACTACATCTAAGTGAAGTACATTTCAAATGAAACAAAACTACAGAACAGATAAAATAAATTACTGAAGAAAAGAAAAGAAAAAGGAAAAGAAAAAGATAAAGAAAAGAAAAGAAAGAAAGGAAACAAGCTTTTATGTAAAAAGTACTATAGTTAAAAGTAAAAAATAATGTTCAGTAAAACAGAAATTTAAAAAAGTTCATCAAAAAGAGAGAACCAGAAAATTTTGAGGCGTCGAGAGTCATATTTCCTAATGTTACTATAAAATTACAAAAACTAGTGGTGCAAAACCATTGCACATACTTTCTCATATACGTTTCTCCTTCTGCAGCATAGAGTGACAAAAAATGTTGTAAAGGTGTTATGAAAATGTAATTTCGTTGGATACAGAAAGTATGTGCAATTTTCGTATCTACAGTGCGTTTGTTGTCTTCCTATGTATTTTATCATTATAATATCTTTCATTTCAGTTTACGAAAAGTGTATTGTACGTCTGCTTGGTTCATTTACACTGCTAAATATTATACAACCACCCAGGACACAGAGCTTGTGAACCTGCGGAGCGAGCGTACCCCATCTATTGCGTCAGCACACGTTCCCTTGCCGCACCGCGCCGGTCAGCTACCCTGGCGCACAACCAAGGATTAGGCCTCACCCGTCACTTTTTTCATTTATTTTATTTTAAAGACTTCAATATATTTCTCACAGATTAATACACTTCTTGTTCATTCTCATTTAGCCACATATATGCTAAATATTATTCAAGCTTCTTGAAACAATAAACTAATGCGTAAGTGTAACAGACAGACTATTTTACTGTGTCTATACCAAACATTCAAGCGAAATACCGCTAATGCGCATACTAATTGTATCTTACGTGCAGCAAATTTAAGGACAATCGTTGGAGCCGTTTTTGAGAAATATTCGAAAGAGTATTTGGACCTTTATGTGAAGTACTCTATGTTTTAAAGTAAAATAAAAGAGCACATGCATCGACAACAAGTAAATTCTACCGTAAATACGAAATATGAATTAAATTGATTCATCCATTTACTTAGAATCGCTGCGCACAGAGGGACAGACGGACGAACAGACAGACGGCGGATGTTATGTCAAAAAACACTTTTTCTGAATCAGGGATAAGCAAAACGGGTATTTCTGTTGAAATCTCGCTTTCGAATTTTTTCACGATTACAAAACTTTCTACATACTACGTATATGAGAAAGTAAAAAGTCTCAAACTTTTAAAATTTTCTGATTTTCTCTTTTAGATCAGTTTTTTAAATTTTCTATTTTACTGAACGTTATTTTTTACTTTTTAGTACAGACCTTTTTATATAAAAGCATGTTTTCAAAAAGGGTTTTACGTTATTATATACCTTTTAGTATTAGAATTTGTTTCTTTCTTCGTCAAATGATCACAAACACGACTGTCCTACCATTTGCCATTATTTTATATAACACACACTTCCCACTTTGTGATTAGGACTTCCGGGGTTGTCTTATTCCCACAAGGGTTGTTGTCAGTCTTGTGTGCACAAAGTTTGGTTGAAATTTCTCCAGACATCCTAGAGTTATGGTGCTATATACACTCATACATACACATTTCACCCCCTACAAGGGTAGACTTTCGTAAACTGGTACAAGAATCATCTATAGTCATGCAAACCACACATATATGTACAATTTTAGATCGATTGGTATCTTGGAAGGGTCCGAAAAATCAACTACCGATTTTGAAACGGAAGGTCTTATATACGAACGAATAAAATTAAATGAAAGCTTGTAAAAATTATATTGAGTGCAAGATTACGACAGCTAAAATCTTAATTAGTATAGAGAGGCGAAGAAAACTATTTGCGGTTAACATTCTGTTTTGAAGCTAAGTGTATTGAAACGTTAAAAAGTGTAAAAATATTACAAATTCCACTATTGGAAATACTTAAATTTTATAATATATAACATAAGCCTGCGATGAAAAAATTGTTCTAACAGTAATAAGTAATTTTCATAGATTTTATTATATGAATTTTATTATTTGAGATGTTTTTATGTATTTTATAAAAAATACTAAAACAATTCATCACGTTATATTTTCTCACAAATGACGTATCTCATTTTTAATAATTGCTATATAATCAACACATTGCACACTACAAGGCTAAGTGTTTAAAAACAAATTAATAATATTTTTAATATTCTTTGTGTTTTCGAGAGAAAGATAGTAATTTCAAACATCTTCAGTGGTTTAATCTGGTGAATGATTCGTATGATAGTGAAATACAAGTGCAATCCGTACGGTTAAACCTAGATCTCTTTCATGCAGCGTAATCCAGTTCATACTGGAACTTTTAAATGTTTTTGTTGTTTTTCGCGTGTGTTCACTAATATGAACTGAAAAGCTATGTGTATTCTTGAAAGAAATTTATAGATGTGGCAATTTTTCAGTACAGAACAACAAAGAAATATTTCATATTTTGATAAAAAAGTATATTTTGCTTTTTTGGTAAACAATTAGCAGATTCTTGGATCCGTCACAAACTTTGTTTAGTTGTGTATGAGAACTTAGTCATTGGTCTCAATGAAAGAAACGATCTTTCCATTTTGGTATACCAATGATTTCCAGAGAGCTCAAGAACCATAGTGATGACTGTTACTTTAGCTCGTGTAACGTGCAACTAATTACTTAAAAAATACAAAGGAGATTTCTCATCCTAGCATTCAGTCAGCAAAATATCCAGTGGTCCCATGGACCAGACATGACTGTTACTTTCCACCTCTCTACACTAGACAGGGATTATCCGAATCAATTTTGAAGGAGTATCTTTTAGTTGGGCCCGACATAAGAAAACATAAGAAATACTAAAATTTTGATAAATGGTATAAAATGAAAAACGAACGTATTAACAAATTTGTTCGTTCTTCTTGGGAAAATGAAGTGCTAAGATTGTAAAAATACTGTGAAAGACATGTTTGAAATCTTCAGAACGTTGGGTTTCATCGTGAGCTTGAAGGTTCACTTTTCGCACTCCGATTTGGGCTACTTTCCATAAAAACTTGATGCGGTTAATGAGAACCAAGTATGAGATCCCATCAAGAGAGAAATGATTTGAAAGACGATATCAAGGTAGGTGGAATGTTCACTTGACAGCCGACTACTATTGGATGCTAAAAAGAGTCGATCTTCAGCAAATTTACAAATGAAAAAGTGGTAATAGAAGTTTTAAGGAAAAAGAAAAAGTGTTTACGAAGACTTTTAACAAGTATTTACAATCTTTGCAAACACTTTATAAATATTACTAAAAATATTTCACTTCTCCCTTTTGTAAAGCAATAAAAAATGAAGTATGCCGTTTTTAAATTGGGTATTTCTATAAAAATCAAATCATTTTTGTGAGGTAACCTTAAGTGATACACAAAAACTAACAATTTTGGAATCAGCACCAAAAATATCTTAAAATCAATTGTAAAAACTATAACAATTTTAAAAAAATATGTGTTTTCGCAGGTTAGTGTAATCTAAAGTTCAAATATTCAAATGGTTTATAAATTCTTAAAATTCCTATCGATCCGGAGTGCTTACCATCCCGAAGTCCATACGCTACTCACTACACCACGGAGTTGTTCTGGAAAGGGGGTTAGTGGGGTAAACCACTAATTATCTTGTGGCTAAAATTTGTGGTTGAAATTAAACTTTTATCTCTTTTAGTGAGCAGAAGAAAAATGTGCCGCATATTTTATGAGGTTTGCAATGAACTATATCTAGAACGCTTGAGATACAGAGTCGTCCGGACTGTGATTATCACTTAACAGGAGTTAAGTCATGTAGCCATTTGTGTGCAATAATATTTGTGGACACGATGTTTTCATCCATTTTAATCAATATTAAGGGCAATAAGTAAATATTCTCTTCCAATATTGAATAATTGGCCTAAATGTAAGATTTTGTTGTTATTTGTAAGTATTGGCCTACGCTTCAACGGTGTTTCGCCATCTTGTTTGGAATGTCTGTCTGCCGTCACGACTGGAAATGAGGGAGCAATCTACCCGCAGACGACTCTCACTCGCTATAATCATATGATTTTTGTTTTAATTTGACGTGCTATAGTGAATTTAATTATGAGATTTCATCCAGTTTATGTATACTTCCGCGTCCTCTAAAATGAGAAGAGAATAGTCTTATTTCGAGATGAAATTTCCTCTCATTGTAAAAAATTAAATTGAGATAAAATTGTGAGATGATAGGATGAAAGGAAATTATTGACGGTAGTGAGAGGACTTTTTTTCAGTGTATGTTTACCTTAATTGGGTATTTTAAATAGCATATTAAATTTTGACGTTTGATGGGTCATTTTAAAATCATTCTCACAAAATGACTTCGGTAACTTGCAATGAATTGCAGTAGCGTATTATAATACAATTTAAAGGATAAAATGTTCAAAAATTATATATTTAAAGAAATATACTTCATACAGTGGAATCAACAGAAGGAGCACGCGAACGAAGTTGCGTTATACCTTGTGCTCAAATATCTGAGTCGTGATGACAGTTTCTGTTATCGGATAGCAGGATGGGGTTAAAAAATTATATTCTGTGTTTCTGCGATCACGCATTCCACCGACGTCTGTGCAATGAAAACAACGAGATTGTGGTAGCGTCGAGCAAAATTTCTGAAGGCAAAGCAATATATTTTTTAAACATTTGTTTTGTCATAAACTAAATCAGAATAAAATACAAAATCATTACAGGGAACCAAAAAATTAATAATATAAAAAAATACAAAGTAAAAGTGGAATTTGTTTATGTACGGAGTTGCGTGGTAATACTTCGCAATACCGTTTAATACAACTGTTCTTTAATAAATGTTTCACACATAGTAAACAAAGTGCATTACTTCTTCGCTCATTTCACAGAAAGTCGAGATTTATTCGCTCAAAATTTCCCTACTCTCTTTTCTGTCCCGCCATGATAACCTATCGGCTCCACCCTCCGTAGGTGGACGCCCATCTGAGCACTCCGTGCTCTGTACGCGCTTGCGTTGACATCCCTGCTGTATAATATATGAAGTATTTATGGTATGCTTTATATTCTTTTCATTAATTACGCAAACAACCGGACATTTTCTTTAAAATATTTAATGTCACAAGTTATTACATATGAAAATAAAAAGAATGTGAAGCGGAAGCCTTTGAAAGGTAATATCAAATTTTCAAAAACTTTTCACTAATACGCCAAAATAAAATTTACTCTTTGTGTGAGTAAATGAAAATCAATATGCAGTGTAATTACATTAATCGCCCCAGATATGGAACAGATAATGAGAGTTGACAGAATGAAATCGCCTGGGATAATAATTGAGATTACCACTGAACAATTTCAAACTCAGTCGCAGAACAGAAATCAGAATAATGCAAATACAATAGAACAGTGTAATGTGCATATTTTGTGCTTGGGAAAAACATATGGGATATGTAACATTTTATTCCAGTTTTATGAATATGTGCTGCTGATGCTAATAAAATCTTACCAAAAGAGATTAATTTACGGTGATCCCGATAAACAAGTTACTTTCATTAGGCGTGTGAAGCATTTTCATCGACTAGATATAAGTCGCACAGAGGCTCGTGTCAAGGGTTAGAAATTATATCGAGAAAATATGTATTTGTCCTCAATTCATTGGGTTAGTGGTCGTCATATATATACTACAAAGGTATTGTATTTATGGTGTGCTCACATGAGTTTACCTTATAAGAGCAAACCATGTCCCAATTTCAGCTATGGAAAAAAGATAAACCAGTCTTAACACTCGTTTTTATTTAATTACTGAGTTGTTTTCTCGTGAATATTTTCAAACAAAAATTCATTTATAACAATAATGTAATATTTTCTTAATCTTGTTTATGGAATTGCCAACAATTTTTCATCAGTCGACCGGTAAGACTAAGTTTAAACTGCTGAGACATATTCACTATTTTGCGAAAACAAAACGGTATTTCATGTTAAATGTAGACAACACAGAAATATCTTCTTCACAAATCTGCAATATTACAAATATCTGCATAAATTTAAAGAAATAAGATAATCTCTCCCCAGGTCGAATGCTATTAATTCAATGAATAATGTGTTCTAAAGAAACTGTTTATACAGAAACTTTCTAAAGAAATGTCACGTTCATCGCATATATCATGTACACAAATAGTTGGATCCATACCTTCCTAGTGGTTTCAGGCATAGTGTGTGCCACTTCTTGTCACACTTCACCATGTACGTTTCAGGGCATCGTTGAAACTACAATCACATTAATTACAAACCAAACAATTCGTATATCAATAAAATTGATTGTTCTGGAGTGGGTGGAGGGAATATGACTTCAAATGAAACTGTAGTTAAAATTCTCGAAAAGGAATGAAAGTTGGTCCCAACGGCTTCTCTGCGTCTGCTCGGTACCAATCACATATGCATTGTTCATAGAAGTGGTACTAGTTAAGTCGGGAACTGCCTCTTCCATTAGCAGATTGTGCCATCAGTTTATTACACGTATTTTAGAATAGACAAAAATATACTGCGTCTACTCATGGGAAATGACTTTATGAAATCTATATCAAATTTAAATTAATATAAGAGAGACCGATGCTCTATTAACGTGCTGTAACACTTCAAATATTTTGATTAAATTTTACTTCAAATCACAAACGAATTGGCATAATATTCATTCGCAAAGAAAATAGGAATTCAGAAAAAATACAAACTAAAAAGATGAAGTGGAGACAACAAAAATGTTATATCATTCTTACTCTGCCTCTTAAAACAGAAACACTAGGTCATTTACTAATTTTAAATTTGATCTCTCTTATGGATTCTCGGTAATAAGAAGATGGCATTTTTCTTATTCCAAATTGGGTGACTGATAGAAGTGAAAACACTGCTGGTGGGATGTCACGGCACATATTTTCTCGTATACGTATCTAAGTGGAGTCAGCGTGGCTCAGTGGGTAGAGCACTAAGCTGCTGACTGGATGGCTGGGGTTCAAACCCCGGTGAGGTGGTGATTTTCATTACACCTCAACATCCAGACTGGCTCCCAGGCCTACTCAGCCTGCTATCAAATGAGTACCAGGATCTATCCTGGGACCCAAAAGCTGGCCGGAGCGAGATGCTGACCACATCTCCTCCTTCTTCTAGTGCCGGGGTCAAGAAAATCGCGGAGCTCTACCCTCCACGACGGCCAAGGCCCGCAAAGGGCTGTAGTGCCATGGTAATAATAATAATAATACGTATCTAAGTCTACACTATTAAAATATCTAACATATATAAACTGACGGTATCACTCACTCACTGACCAATAATCAGACACTTGCCAGAGTCCTAGAAATTTGATTGAGGGCTTATTGTAATTTACAGGATATTGATATGAACTTTTTCTACAGGATGCGTCAAAACAATGTATACACATTTTGAAGTGTCATAAAAAGTTTCCTACTTACAATGTTAAATTTCTTGGAGTATCTTAAATCTTAAAGTTTCCTCAACAGATGACAGAAGCTGAGAAACATAGTCAGTGGCAGGACACTAACATCAAGATGGGAGACGTACGTGTGAGCATTGAAGAACCCAGCACACACTGTTACGTCGATTGACTGATACATTAAGTTTGTATTGTGCTTCATCGAACCAAACAATGCTACTCATAAATCCGGTTTCACATCTAACCATCCTCTGAACCCATTTACAAAATTGTACCGAGCGAACTGGGTCGTCACTACCAACCTTGGAGTGCAATGAGGCAACTTGTTTCTGCTCAGAATGTGTCGCACAATTGGCAAATACCACTCCACGTGACTCCTGCCTTGAACTCTTTTGTGGTAAACGCTGATACAGTTACGGTACCACATTTGAGGATTCATCACTTGTTGTCGAGTGAGGTCGTCCATCACACCATGAACCTCGAATTTTTTTACGTAGACGAATAAGTGTTATCCCAGTCAGTGAATCAGTTCTACACTCACATCTCATTGTCTCGGAATTGCAGCAACGATCTATACTTACAGCACTGCTTCATAACCTGTTTTCGCTCTTCAATGCTCAAACGCACTTCCGACATCTTGATATTACTCTCCTGCCACTAACTGGGTTTCTCAGCTACATAGTCGATTCTGTCATGTTGAGGAAACATTAAGATACTTCCCAAAATTTAACATTGTAGGAAGGAAAATAAATTTTCTATGACAGTTCAAAGAATACATTTTTTTACACATTCTGTATTTTACATATTCGAGTAAGCAATAGAAAAGCGCTTTATTCATTTAAGGTAAGTATCGAATTATTTTGAGAAAGATAAATGACTGGTAACAACTCTCGAAATACTTTTATTTTGAGGTAGGAATATTTACTCCATTCGCGAGTGATTCCGTAACGATTGAATCTGATGCAGAAAATTAATTGTCCATCCAGCACAATCAAAAAAGGATTAATACATATCAAGTTGTAAAAAGAAAGAAACTAAATTGGTTGCTCGAGCATTTCTTTTCTACCGCACCAACTCCCTATTAACTACACAAATATAATATTTTTGAAATATAAATTTATTTTAATGAGTATATTCCATTGGAAAGAAGTCGAAATACTAACATTATCAGTAAATTCAACCGACGAAATACCGCAGTTATAAAAATATTCGAAAATAATATAATTGTAGTCATTGAAGCTCTCGTTCCTGTCGATAAAAAGTTATTTCTTTTACAGAATGTTCTTGTAGTCAATACAAAAAAAAATCCCAAAGCTCTGTCATCATCAACAGGACTGTGAATGAACTTCTTTGTTACAACTCATGAGAAGAATTCGTGCACTGGTGTTGGATAAACAACTTAGAGGGAAACTACGGAAAGAAATTTACAATAGAACTCAAGTGATCAAGTTTTGAATACAAAGAGTAAGTTTGAATTCTGCTCCCAAAACTTTCAAGTATCAAGTACTTTTACGCATAAAGATAAGAAAAAGTTAAACATGCATTACTACTGCACGAAAGATACAATTAATATTAAAAAATCCCTGGAAATCGATCATTTCATTGAATTGTGACACGATCACAATAAATGTCAAATTTCAACACTTCTGAGTCAACATTAGCTGAATTACTAGTGGATAGGAAAGAACAAAACTGTCAGTGCAACACTTAATGTCATTTTTGATTATTTTATTAACCTACTCACCCAAGAATGTAGTTGAAATTGTAATGATAACCATGGATGATGGGGATTAATACGTTTACAGGAATATTAATTGCATCTTTGAGTATTGTTGTGTAATTACTGATTTTGTTCCATCTTGACTAGGTGCTTTCCCTAATTACTTAAGGTCATCAAATATCAAAACAAGAAACTACATCTAAAGAAACTAAGATATTATCTTCTGGGATATTCATTTTCTGTATTAGTCTATGATATTACTACTGCTTTCAGCGCATAGAGAATTTTGATCTACACGGTCAGACGAAACTTCACAAGTATTTCTGATTTGCATCTGAGTTACAAAGAGGAAAGCAAGGAATGCTAATTACACCGCTATAATAAATCGAATTCGTCATATATGAATCACACTATATTGACTTTAGCTCATTATAACTCAAATTTAATTAATTTAAAATTTCAGCTCTTCACAAAATGAAATACACTTTATTGTCACATAATTTGGAATTTACATCCATTGGTGCAATGTCACAGAACTCTTACCTATTAGGTCGAATCAGTAGGAAAGGTAATTCATGCGTATCAGTTCAGTCATCTTTGCTCCCAATTTGTCTAAAAAAGGAGGCTAAATTTTCGGCAAAAGGACGAGAACGCTCCCTACGAAGTAGCAGAACGTAGATCTTGGATTTTGTCGGTTTTTTAAACTTGGGGGCCACGGTGCTGGAGTCTGCGGTGAAACTGCGAGAGGAGCAGGAAGAGCTTTTGCTCCTTGTCTCGTCAGCACTGTATTCCTCAGCGCATTTGGTCGAACCGGGCGTTGAAGCAATGCACGAGCAAGACTTGGTGCGTCGAATTTCCATAATTCTTTAAAATAAAAACCCATCTTTAACAAAGCAAGAATTCTCTGACGACTGCTCATTTTGTTATAAATAATTATTTTTCGTCATTAGCATCCATAGAACACAACAGATCTATTCATTTATACCTATCCGGGGTAGAAATGAAAACGTTCGTGGAATATATTCCTCATTGAACCAAATATCACGCACATTACGAGTACCTATAGTAAGAGAAAATATTAAGCGGTAATTTAATGAGAAATTGTACTTACAAGCTGAATTTGCACTTAAACGGTGACTGCTTTCACGATATAGTAATATGTTGCTGCGCAACGAAGCCAATTGTTTGAATGAAATTTCACTTTAGAGTCTGTGTTGGTGGCGGCCATGTTTTCACAACTATCGGTGACTTTTTATACTTGTGAGGGCCGTCTAATTCCTCACATAATTATTCTAAATTATTAATATATAATAATATAAGTATTAATGTTATAGTTAAGCGGTCGCTCAGGATTCGCCTAATAACGAATGTCTGGAGCCGCCTTAATATATAAATATTATATTATATAATCCATACTAATATAAAAATGCGTAATGCGAAAGCCTGTCTGTTTGTAACTGAATCACGACTAAACCACGAACCGATTGTGACGGAATTTGTGAAAAGAAAGGAAGAAAATGATGTTGAAGATAAATGTCGATGAAATCAGGGTGGAAAATCAGCCATATTAATTTACAACTGCCTAAACGGTTAGAGATAAATGACAACTATGCGAGGCAATATTGTCCGCTTCGAAGTGTCCTACAAAAAAGTCGGCGGCAGTATGTGACTATCTATTAAGGTTAACATAATTTACAAAAAAACGTAATGAAAAATTGAAGTGTTAAAATACTTCATTTTAAAGAGTAATTAAAGAAGAAAAAAAAATCATTTTCATCAGATTTAATGGATTATTTGTTTTGAGCATTTACAAAGAAAAAAATTGTCCTGTAATCGTAAAATTTTGACAAATAGTTTCGATATTACATGATAAAAATTTCAAACACATTAGGAATTCATTGGTCAGTAAATTTAGCAAAAAAGAATTCAGCAAGAGAGTAATCGAATGAGATCAATTCAAATTTTAAAAACATTAATTGGGAAGCGCACAATCTAGGATTTTCGAAAAAGGTGTTTACTATTTTTTAAAGGATTAATTTAAAAATTGGATTCAGGCTAACGTAGACTCTTAAATTTACCAATGCAGGAGAAATTTTATTAAAAATATATCTGAAAGAAGTTATGCCCCCCGATGTACGTTAATCTTTTTATAAATGTGAATGTATTCGGATATATTACGAATTTTATTTCAGTAAATTTAGCAGAAAAGAATTCAACAAGAGGATTCGAATTAGATAAATTTGATTAAAAACCATGACAGGGAAAGAACACAATCTAGGATATTCAAGAAAGGTGAACTATTTTGGGGCAAAAGAAACTTCAAAATTGGTGTCAGGTTAATGTTGAGTCTGAAATTAATCCATGTAAGAGGAATTTTCTTTAAAAAATCTGAAAGAAGTTATGCTTTCCGATGAATGATAACCACACTTTTTATAACCGTGAATATTTTCGGATAAATTTGGAATTCTTTGGTCAGTAGTTTTAGCTAAAAAGAATTCAGCAAGAGGAATCGGATGAAAACATTTTGAATGAAAAACATTAATTTCGAATTACACAATTTAGAATTATTAACAAGAATGTTCACTATTTTGTGTCGGTATGACTTGAAAACTTTTGCCCGGCTAAAGTTGTGTCTACTATTAACACATTTAAAACGAATTTAAAAATAAAACAAATCTGAAAGTAGTTGTGCTCTCCGAATCATGTTGACCACACTTTTTAAAAACGTGTGTATATTCGGATATATTACTAATTTTTGATTTAGTAAATTTACCAAAAAAGAATTCAGCGAATGGAATCGAATTAGTTTAATTTGAATGAAAAAAATATGAAATAACACAATTTAGAGTTTTCAACAAGGGTGTTCACTACTTTGTTGCGAAAAAACTTGGAAATTGGTGTCAGGCTACTGTAGAGTCTGAAATTAACCCATGTAAGTGGAATTTTCTTAAAAACAAATCTGAAAGAATTTGTGCTCTCCGATGAATGTGAAGCCCACTTTTTATAAACGTGAATATTTTCGGATATTTAGGAATTTTGGAGTGCAGTAAATTTAGCAAAATGGAGTTAAGCCAGCGGAATTGAATGAGATCAATCTGAATGAAAAAAAAAATTTGGTAAGGACACAATCTAGTATTTTTAACACGTGTGCAACATTTTGTGACGGAATAACTTGAAAATTGGTATCAGGCTAAAGAAGAGTCTAAAATTAACCCGTTTTAAAGGAATTTTCTTAAAAACAAATCTGGAAGAAGTTATGCTCCCCGATGTACATAACTCTACCATTTTATGATAATGAATATCTTTGTATCAACTAGAAATTTTTAATTGCTGTAAATCCGTACTAATAAATAAATGCGTAATGCCAAAGCGCGTCTGACTGTTTGTTACTTAATCACGATTGGAGAACTGAATTTATCGAGTTGAAATATAACAAGGATATAGTTAAGATTTTCACGATGAATATAGACTAACTTTTATATTAAAATTGCGTAAAAAGAGAGATAGCAAATGATTTTGAATAAAAAAATCGATGAAGTAGGAAGAAAGAGAAGTATATTCGCTTACGCCCCTTAACGATTAGAAATAGGTGAGAAGTATGAATGGCAAAATTGTTCGCCTCAAAGAGGTTTACAAAATGTCTGCGATTGCATATGTCTATCTACAAAGGTTTCTCTACATTATCTAAAAGCTTTATTAAAAATAGGAGTGTTATATATTTCAGTTTAAGAGAATGATGTAAGAAGGAAAATATCAATTATCATCAAATTTGGTATTCTTTGTTTTGTGTATTTAACAAAGATTAACTGCATGTTTAAATCGTAAAGTTTGGACGAATGGTTTAGATTTTATAAGCATTTTAATGAAGTTGTGCATGCGCGCTGCTGCCATTGTGTCTTTCCTCGGAAGCGAAATTTCGACCTGCGTTGGCCCCGGCTAGTGGGTTTGTTGGTCTAACAATTTCGAGCAACGCCGGGTAAGCAGCTACGCATATATTATTTACAAATATAAATATAATATTTATTTTAAAATGCAATAATATTATTAATAATGGGCGCAAACACACAAAAAAAATGTCCCTCAGTTTATTGCTTTTCGTATACTTGTGTTCGCAACAGATTATGTTTTTGAAGACCGTATAGTGTGATCTAGTATAATTATTCGTTTGATGATGATGTGAATATGAATCAGGTGCCAATATGTAATTGGAGAGTTCGAAATGTGTTGACCATCAAATCAATAAAATTAATATATTTTTTTATTTAACTGCCTAAGTTTAATCAGTATATCATTTAGAAAAGGAAGAAAAAATTGAAGACGATGAATTTGGCATTCAGTGGCACGGTCTAAAAGGTCTAGTTACAAAATTTGTGGGGAGACAATGTCATTTGCCATTTGTGTGAAAGTATGTTGTTGCGCAAGAAATTTGGAAGTTGCACTTGTTTTTCACTATCTGCCTGGAAAAAGAAACTGTCTCGTCAAGGGCGTAATGTTAATCAACAGCATCTCACCACACGTAATGTTACATTACTACTTCCATCTTACACTGACTTTTACAGATCACACCAAGGTACGATCTGTTCTCCAATCTCTTACACCGAATCATAGTTAACTTCAAAACAAGTACATGTGTAAGGTTAAGCTGTGTGAGTCTGAGAGATCATATTACCTACTTGTAGAATAATTTATCTTAATCTAATTCATCTTTCTGAGATATTTTGCTTTATACAGGGATATATTGATAAAGAATTATTTTTCGACGGTGCCTATTTATGTTTAAATTAATTAAATTACTTTATATGTATTAATTATATAAGGCACTTTTGTACGTACAAGCAAGCCAGAGGCTTAGTTTCAGAGAGAATAAAGATTTGAAGAGAAAATCGGTAGAGGGTTGCCCGTTTCTAAATGTTGCCAAAATAGAGGTTGTCGCGTAGTCGGGGGCAGCGGTCATCCGCGTAGCCGAGTGAGTGACGTAGCTTCGTCTCAAAAAGAATGAATCAGCACTACAGGTCTCTGTAACGCCACTACTCTCCGCGTCTAAGAGGCACTGCCGCTAATCTTGAGCCAGACGCCCGAGGGTACTGACGGCTCTCCTTCCTCGTTGGTACCGATTGACTAAAACTGGTCCTGCTACATCTACTTGCCCGTAAGTTGTATTAGATCGATCCAATCAGGTCCTGGCAACTGTCCCGTGTTGCCTTAGCTAGTTCAGACTATCTCAGACTGGTCCTGCTAGCGCTTTCCTTCCGATGTTCTAGCCCGACTATCATCCCAGCCTGCACGACCCAACTCTTCTAATCTCCCGTTCATTATCATAGCGACTCGGTCACTTTAACGATGGTCAATGTTGAGTCGCTCTTGGGGAGGACCGTTCCTTCTGGGACAAAACTGCATCGTTCCGGAGTCGCCGTGTACGTTGCTTGTTGAAGGACAATAAACCACTGTTTGCAATGACTGGGGCCATTCCTTATTTTCATTTGCTCCCTCTCTTCCTTCCATAGGTCATAAGGGAAAAGGGAAATTTCTCCTCAATCTAAAGTGCAAGGCAAAAAGAAACATCGTCTTACAACAAGAAGCGGAAAGCCGAAGCTTGTGACAGCACGATGAGAACTATTGCTATATATGAGGTATTTGGCGACACCGCAAAAGTAGCTCTGTCTTCGTCTGCATGGTCACATACGAATAATGGTAATGACGACAGAATGGATCCATGTAGAAGGTTGAACTTTCTTCATACGTGTTATGAAGTATCCTAACTGCAGCATTTTACACAATATAAATTAACGTCCTCCTCTGAACCACTGGACTTTTTTTATTTTCAAATATTAAAGAAAATATGTTTTATAAACCTTTATAATTTGGAGCACGCTATGTTTACTGTATATCTTTTTCACAACTGACAGCTTTCAAATGTTGGAACAATATGTTCCATATCCAAAACTTTTGCTGCAACTACGGCACCGATATTAAGTTTTCCTATCTTCGACACACCATTCACCTGACCGGCGTTGCTGCCTTTTCAGGGACAGTATCCTTAGAAATTTGTTATACTTTTTTTTAGCTTCCGTTAAAGATTTCTTGGCAATCTGTTTGATGAATCCGCTTTGCGTTGGATGTAACTTTCTACTTATTAACCTCTTAATAATAGACACAGTAAGAAAACATTATTATTTGCGCGTTAATTGTCTTTGGTTATGATCCAACGGTTGAAAACAATTGAATTGTAAACAATCAACCCCCACTCTACATATAAACTTATCTGGATAACAATTTATCCTTACTTTAATGTTGCAAACAAACACCAGTGGCAACAAATGTGTCCGTCTTTCTACAAAAACCAAACTAAACTGCCTTTAACTACAACAATGTATCATACGTTATAAAATAAAGCTATTGAAGCAACCAGGTAATAAATATACACCGTCTGTTGGCAGTGTGGGGAAATATATCGGTTGGGGTATGTGAAACCCCAGCACAGTAACAAAGGGTTAAAATTTTTACTCAGCTTTCTCTTTTAGAGGACGAAAGACAGCAGGAGATTTCTGAAGAGCAATTCATTTTAAGAAGAAGGAATTTGTTTTTTATTTCAATGCGATGCACTCAGTGTCCCCTCCTCCAACATGAAACGACCCTCCATAATATCTCCCACGCACCTCGCGACCCCAAAGAATGTTCCAACGAACGGGGGAGTATCACCTCTTGGCATAATGAAGAGTCGCCATTAAGAAATGAATGTTCTGAACTGTATCCTTGTTTCGTATTAGCATCCCGCGAGCGAAGCAGTGGCTGCGTGGTTTGATGGGTTGCAGAGAAGGTCGAACGTTGCTCTCGAATTTCCATGTTCGTGAAGCCAACGATTTTCCGACGCAAAAAGAAACTCTCCGAATACCTTTCTTTGATTCCATGTAATAGATGTAAAAGTCTTCCCCAGACGCCTACCTTCATTGATTGATATATTGTGTACTGCCAAATTTCAAACCTCTTAATTCAAGGACGTTTTCCTGCTTGGTATAATCAAGAACCACCAAACTTTGTTGATTACGAATGCCGTAGACCAGACGACCTGCTCTTCAGCTATCCCATTTCATTTAAAATACGTCGTGTTACAAAAGTCATGAAATATTTTATGATAAATATATTTCATTTGTTGTTGTTTTTTCATTTTATTTCCTGACCATTAGGTCACCCTGCCTCCAAAGCAATCTCAATACAGGGTCCTGTTTTATTTTAACATTTTAAGTAATACACAACGCAACTTGACCGCATAGCGCATGTACCGTCCCCGCAATTAGGAGACGTGCGTATCTTCGATGTCTTGTACGTACATACGATACGATAAATACAATATTTTCCCGTTCAATGCAATAATATTCAGGACAAAACTTAAGTTTGTAAAAGCGTACAAAGTCCACAAAATAATACATGTACAGCAATAGAGAAATTGTTTTCATTCGCTGATGAGATAGCACATTTAGAGTTATCAAGCAATATTTCATTTTCTTTCGGGTTACAATGTTAAAACACTAGTATTTTGTGAATACTTTTTATAAATTTATGCGTTTATATTTCGGATAACCTTCATTAATCATTTTCTTGATCACTGGAAATTAGATAAATAGAACATAAAATATGAATAAAGGGGAAAACATTCTAGGTCTTTGTGGTGAGGGTCATTTCGTTAAAACGTATCTCTAATTGATTTTCGTAGTTCACTCTCATCGACTGTAAGTCTATTGACTTACGATATTATTTCTACTGTTGAATAATAAGAGAATATATTGAACTGATTATTTTAAATTAATTTCACTTTTTATGCGAAGGATGGTGTATTAGCGTTTAAATAACATTACAACTGCAAATAGACAGAATTAAAATTTTTGTCGTCTTATTTATTTCAAACACATTTTATGTATTTCATGCTGTTTTTAGTGTAGTGTTTGAAAGAAGTTCTAGGACATCTAAAAATTTCGACTAACAGTGGATAAAAAACTATATTTACCCATGTCTGGTTCTGGTATCTCTCCAAATCAGAAAGAGAACCGCTAAAAATTGGAGAATGCGAACAAATTTTTGTTTAACTTAGTCGCATTAGGAAAAATACTAACTCCTGATATTCTATTATCATAATCTATTTTGCTTCGTGATATTTTCCTTCCCCAAATATAAATCACAGAGCAAATACGCATGTTTGTGAGTTTTAAAGAGAATACCTACATTTCACTGTAATAATATCCTCGGAATTAATACAAAGTGCATGATATTAAAACAATGATAGACAAGCCTATAATGGATTGATATAAAGATTGTCAAATAAATGTTTTAATATTATTTCTATTGCCGTGAGGAAGGGGGGGATTTGGTTGGGACACTAGAAAATTGACTCTCCTCAGACTTTGTCGATGGGTTGATCCTTGTCCGTGGAGTGGATCCCTATTTTGGTGGGCTTGGTAGGATGAGAGGGAGCAATTTAAATAGGGATAGTCCAGTGGCGACACAGCAGTTTATTATAACGTTCACACAACTTACACAGGTTCTCCTGAGCGGCGCCCACAAGCTCCTGCTCGCACTGCGCTTCTCGCTGGCGACTCGGTACGGGGTTCCATCCTAACGGAGTACCGATCCGCAACCATGAATTCTGCTGCGACAACAGATGGGCGCGTCGGCGTCAGTGGAGAGGAGAGTTAGTCGGACCGCGAAGTCAGGCCGAACTAACGGGGGGTAGAACTCAGGATGAGACGCGAGGTCTCAGTTGGACGGAACGAGTTGTTCTTGGGACCGCGAGGTGTAAGCCAAGTACAAAAGGTTGGATTTTCACTCAGGACCTTCAGGTCTAGCCAAGTACAAGGGTCTGGGTTCGTACGCAGGACCGCGAGGTGTAAGCCAAGTACGGAGGATTGGAAGAACGGACGCACACATCTGTCACGCGAGTGGCAGCCATTCCGCCTCGAACGCTACGAGTGGCGGCTTATATAGCCATATAACACCGAGTCGTCGGTTTGAATGTGGCGCGTCACTGCTTCGTAACGCGGGTGGTGCTACTCGCATCCACGCGACACTATATTTTAAGTTAATAAACATGAAATTTTATTTTCTGCTTCCTTATATTCCGCTCATTGCCATAATGCAGGTAAATGTGTGTATCAAAATTATTCCACCACTCTCGAGTAGTGAACTAAAAGAGAAATTTCATATAATAATTACATAATAACAATTATGTATAAAATTTAGTTAATTTAAAACCGGTTTCTTTCAAAAAGTTGTTACTGTGTGAGTAACATTTTTATCATTAAAAAATATATATTTACTCTCAGAAATTCCTGATCCTTAGGTACAAGCTTATTACCAGGGTCATTTTCTTTTCCTTCTAGTTTAGAATTACATTATTTTCCAATTTTCCTTCTTGTCTTGGTTGTCTCCTCTTCTTCCTTTCCTCATTTTTATGCATTTTGTAAGCTCCACCTGTTAGCTGTCATTGTGACATTGATGTCTCCATCACAAGGTATGTGTTTCTATTGTCAATTTGTCCATTTTTTAGAATGATTATAGGTGAGGTATTGACAGAGTATGTTCAAAATATAATTGAATAATAAATGGTATTGTCTACTCTGTCGATACTTTATTAGAACATTATTTGCTAAAACAAATATAGTAACAGAATCGAATCTCAAAAAACATTCAAATAAGTAAAAAGATGAAATATATTAAAGAATATTATAAGGGAAAGCACAGATCTGCAAACTGAACGAACCTTTAAACCACACGATTTCGGCATAACTGCGCCGAAGAATGGAAGAACACGGCTTAAAACAGAGTTCTAAAAGATTACATTTCTTTTTTACTTGCTCTAATTACACTTAATATTCTATTTGCGTATTCTTTCATAATCTCATATGTAGTCTTATAAGTCCTCCAATTGTCAACGGTCAAGTTCCCAGTCCTCTTCTTTCCTGCAATTCACCATCCTTTTTCTACATCATTTACTTCACAATCATGCTGTACATGGACAACCGTTTCACCGCTGTACATGAACCCTTGTCATTGTCCTTCAATATCATACTCTTCAGATAACTATTGAAGTCACCATGTCCAGTTAATATTTGTATCAGTCTTGCGCTGGGACTGAACCACTCTTTATTCTTGTCTGTAAATGTGACATCTTTAATAAATTTCTATACATAACTCGTTTCCTTCTGTAGCCATCTCTCATCGTATCTGCCAACATACGATTAGCTTGTCTGTAATCCGTTTCCTCCAATGTTTTGTGCCTTTGTTTATCACTAGTCCATCCAGTCCTTTTTTTGTCCTCTTCTCACATCGTATCGAAACGCCAGTCAGTAAAGTTTCCAGGCCAAAAACAAAAGAAAAAAGGAATCGAAAAAGTACCTGCAATGTCTTCGTCCTTCTTCTATACCCTCCAATCCAACATCCTGTATACAATTGTTGTAAACTAAAAAGTCCTCTTTGTATGAGTATTAAATTCACACTTTTTCACCATACAGACAATAACCAATAATAGGTAGTAAAACTCCCTTATGAAATGATATCTCTATTTTACCTATTGTAAATATGTCCATCCCTACCTGATGTGAACAGTATAAGTGGTTTACGGCTTTTTTTATTCCGCTGATCAACTGATTTTATGATAAATTCGAATTATATTTTACATCAGACGATTGATATTACTTTTAGTGTATAAAGTAGTGAAGGGATGCTATTTCAGTTTTTATTTATAATATAAGATATTTTCGGACGCATAACAACACTTATTCGCCACCTATTTTGAAACATCAGTACTAAAGGTGAGCTATTATTATGACGAGTAGGTTTACACAATAAAGATAACCTAAGAAACTTCTCGTAATATACCAAACGCATCATATCTAATAAAGGAGTAGGAATGAAACTGTCGGGACAAAAATACGATTTTCCCTACAGAATGATAGAAAAAATTTACCTTGCCGTGTTTATTCTCCCACCTAAAGTTTTAAAAAATATATAATTTCGCGCTGTTCATATAGCAGTTGAAGTTATTGTTATTCTTTCCCTACGTCGTTTGCCTCGTTATTTTTCCGTGTCTCGCAACTGTAATTTTTCTCACTCTCGTGGGGCATAGGTGTCGCTACAAGTCATTCTTTTTTTTTATCGCGACACCTTTTCCAGTTGGTATTCCATCGCTCTTCATTAGTAATCGAAGGAGAAATTTTTCGCGTTTGTTTTTATAAGAAAACGAGAAGTTCCACTTTATTAGAGACATTTCAAATAAAAATACCACACTCTCATTCTAACACTCGAAGCAGAAGTTAATACACTTTGCCATTTCATCGTTAAAGACTTATTGCAATAAAAATGCAAAGCAAACAAAGTGATAATTAAAGTATCACTTTAAAGGCAAGAAGAGAAAAAAATTAGTTGGTTTTACTTTATTCAATCAGTCAATTTATTAATTACTTGTCTCTTATTACTCGATGTGAAGTATTAGCATCATTTCACAATGCATAAATTGGTATTCATTACCACATTATTCTCATGGTGAAAGTCGTAAAGAAAAACATTTCGTAAAACTCACATTTAAAAGCATTTTGTAGCACACTAATCTTTCAGTCAGCTGCTGAACATGTGGCAGGTCTTCATATTAGTAAAATATAATTCATATCATACATTGATGTGGGTTCTTGAATGAAGATTATTTCATTTTATAAGGGTAGTTTTCTTTTCTCACAAGCCTGGGTTCGAATCATTCACTTAATCTCAATGTACTGTATTGATCACTGAAGCATTGACCCTCACAAAGTATAATTGGCATATTGCAGTTGTTCATAAGTTGCTTTCAATAATTACAAATTATGTTTCTTTCACATTCGTATTTCAATTTTTATCCAGAAATTATGGAACCTGTAGAAAGAAACTAGGAAGGCTTTATTTGTTCGAAAATTTGTAAAACTCTTTATGTATATACCCGACCTTAGTATTATATTTTAACTACCAACACTCAGGAAGAAGGTAAAAAAATAAATCGAAGAATTACTAATAAGTTCCTCCAAGCGAAATAATACGGAAATTAGTTCTTTTTATGAAGAAGAGAGTGCTCTGAATCCTCGAAATTAGGATTTTCGTGTCCAGAACTTGCCGTTAATGTGAATAATTGATGTCTTGCTGTGGAACGACTCACCTTAGTTACCGACCTTGCATCACCCTCCCATTCATCCTTTACATTTCGACGCACAAAGAGCTTCCGGAGTTGAGGCTTATCTCGTGACAAAGGAGTTCGACGTTGTGTATTCTTAGCCCTCTAAGATTACCTTCCATTATCGGTATAGTCTTATGTTCTGTTTCACCTGACGTTACTGTCGTATTATTTCCATGTCTTACAATTCCTCAACCCTATTGCATTGTCTCCTTGAATTCATGAGTAGCAAACAGAACTCCTGACTTGTGGGGTTGCTGTTATTATTATTATTATTATTATTATTATAGAAGGAGAGACATGTCGATTTTCATTTCGTCGTTTTTAGTTAAAACTTTCTCTTCATAATATCATAATATTTTTGATGAAATAGGCTTTAGCTCTATACAAGAAAAAATGAAGATATTAATAAAAACATGGAGGTATATATTATTAGCAAATCGTAGTAGCCTAAAAGATTTTTATATATTAAAAGAGTACGACAGCGACTTAGGTCTGTACGACCCTGACATTGCCCCGAAGAAGGCCAAAGCATAATGGCCGAAACGTTGGTAGTTGTATCTACTAAGACGCGCCTTGTCCCGGACAGACAAGTTCATAATATAAATATTTGTTTGTAATTAGATTTCACAGATTTTCGAAATGTTATTTTCCCACGAATAACCCTCCTGGGGCGCTTCTTTTTACAGTCCTGCGAGTGGGCGCGTGCTGCACTGAGTGTGACCAGTGTAGAATTCTATCTTATTCCGATTTCCAAAATGCAAATAAGGGTTTATAATGATAAATGGTTGCATAACTTAAAGAAACATATTATATGTATCATATTCAAGTACTTTTTATCACGAATGTTGATTATGATAAAAAAATCAGGTGACAGAATTAGGAAATGTTTTTGAAAACGGACTGTATAATATACAAAAATTAAACTATGATAAATTAAATGGCGTTTCTATGTTGCTCATTGTTGCTCAATGAGCAACATAGAAACGCCATTTAATTTATCATGCTTTGATAATGTTGCTAAAGCTCCACAATTACCAAGCAAAAATTAAACTACAATCATATGGAGAACGAATTGTTGAGGTCTCAAAATAATACGAGAAAGTTACATGTAAAGATTTGTTCATTCTATTCACAATACTGGGGACTTAGTAACTTAATTGAGCAACAAAAATCAGCTTAGAATTGAGCTGAAAGGAAACGAAATAGTCATCATTGTGTCCATTCTACAATAAAACAGTCCAAAAATAATCTCTTACAGTCCAAATCTTAAAAAATGAACTCTTTTATAGGTACAAAAATCGTGGTAAACACAAATAACACAAAAAATATCATCGTGTAGACGCCTTTTTAACAAATATAATAGAAAAAATTAAATAGATTGATAAGAAAAGTGCGATAATGATGAATAAACTGATAAATAACACGTAAATAATACTTTATAGCAAGGAGTGCGTCGCTAGTAATGTGAAAAATACAAATGTGATTTGGCGCGTCTTGCACTCAGTGCGGTTTTTCTCACGACTCACTTTTCAAAACGCAATAGACGACTAACTGTGAAGGAAAGCAGTCGCGTATATGGCACAACAGAGCGTTGATACCGTGAACAAAGCATAACCAGGAGAAGCAAGCCACCAAGTTCCCAGAACCATCCCAAAATCCGATGTTGGACACGTTTTTCGTACAGTGGACACGTTTTTCGTACGCGCCCATCGGAGGGATGCTCTTGATTTCTTCTTTATTTAAAAACTTAGCAGAAGGTTTCATTTCCCAAGACTGATTAAAAAGTTCATTAAATTCGTTGGGTAGGGTGGTAATGTAATATTTTCTGACCCAACCTACCTGTGTTATAATTCGTTTTTTTATTTGTAGATATTTTGCATTCTTTGATGTATATGCAATATTCAGTACACGTTTCTTTCGTATTGAAGAAATCTTTTTGGAGATAATTTAGTATTTTCTAACTTGCATTGTTTTGAAGTACCTTTCAGTACTATAAAAGTTTTCATACTATGCAACAGATGTCGAATTGGAAACCAATCTTTTCGTGAATAATAAATCAATGTGTCTCATCAGTTTTCTAATAATTAAGGCGTACTAGTTGCCAGAAAAGATTGTTGAAACACTTTTTCAGTATCGTAACCACAAAACGAATATTTTCATCAAAGTCATTCAATCGAATATTTTTACAATTTCAATGTATTTTATTTACTTAGTATATGGCAAGTTAAAATGTGGAAGTATTAACATCTTACTATCCATCAAATTACCATCCCTATAAATATTTTTTAATTTTTTCACCAACAAGTAAATAATTTAATAAACGCGCGGAAAGAATAAAAATCAGAAAAAAATGCTGATTCAGGTTTTAATCTCATAAACTGTTCAAACATCTCAAATTCCTTAATCTATCCGATGGAAGATGAAAAGCAAGTTATATTTCAGAAAATTTCAGCTCGAATTTAGTTTCATTGACTCCCTTAGGTCAGAAAAACATTCTAACCTTCGACGTCAGAAGTAATATTGAATTAACCATGCTTTTGGCGTTCCTATGACACTGATGATCGAAAAGCAAGGAATTGGTCCAAGACGCCGTCCCGCGAATTCTATCATTTTAAGTACCTTCATGTGTTGCACGTGCGTGAGACCGGCGTAATGGAACTTTGTGGAATAGAAAGAAGTTATAAATATACTAATATATCAGGAATTATAATTAAAATACTAATAATAAACAAAAATATCTATTTAAATTATTCTTTTAAGTATTATGTAATATATCTGTATTTTTTAATATGTATACGTACTTCGGAGACATACTTCTGAAACCGAAACCTTTATTCACTAAAAATTATGATAAAATAAAGGTATTATTAAGCTTCTTAACACCTTTGTCACAAAACTCAATGCTAAAAAATCTCGACAACTACAAAACCTTTATAAAATACGATCGACGAGTCAGCACGTGGGGTAAGAAACGAGTTTGCTGTCGCCAGAAATGTCATCTGGAGTCGGACGTGGTGTCATTCAACATAAGCTGGGTGACCCAAACCATTTGACGTACAGACAAATCTCTTGAAAAAATATAATTTAATATTTGGTTTTTAAGAGGATTGTCGTGGAGTGGTCATTCTCGCAAATATCGATTAAATAAAATATTTATGAATTTATTTTGTTTTGCGCAAGTTTAGTTCAAGTATAGACACTCAAGAGTAATTAAAACACACAGAATTAGTAAAACTTAAATATCAAGGATAGAGAAGACACTAATAGCACAAATATAAGATTACAAATATTTAACAACACTGTGAGAAAATTGTATACAATTCTTATTACACTAGTATTTCACATTTGAGTAATGTTATGTTATTTACGTAATAAACAGCGTAAGCAGACGGTGACTGCAGTATTGAGAAACAAAAGTATCTTATTATCTTGATTAGTTTTATTCTTAATTTACAGTGACAGTACGAGGAGTAACTTTCAAATGACTAGGGAAGAAGATATATGTTTTGATTCATGGTTTGCATCAAGAATGATAGTGCATTCATTCTCGTCATTTAGTCGCTTTGCCTCTTAATGCCTTTTGTATTCCCAAGTCTTTCCATCTCCGGGTTCCTGAATCTGACCTTATGACGTTTTTACTCTTGACTCGTTCTCAGGTTGCCACTGCGGTCGATGCTAATCCTCTTCGCTTCTACATAAATGGTTCAAAGGTGGATACGCCCTGAATTCTACCACTTGGAGGTTCTCGTCCAAAAGGGAGAGAAATGCCTCTTTTTACCACTGTTCTTTCCTTCGAGCAATTACTTTCACAGTAATAACTTACAGAACAATCGGTTGGTTCCTTTGAAACACCATTGGGCAGTACGAAAATAATTTGACATTTTAATAGTCTGACATTTTAATTGTTGATTTTTATCTTCATTAACTACAACACCGCCTTCTAGGATCAGTAGGTAGATCAAGTAAAGTAGAAACAATACAAAACATGCTAAAATGTGCTAAACGGACTTAGCTAGAGAAAATAGCCTAAAACTAACTATAAATGTTTATTAATTAATATTTGATGATTGAAGTAGAAAATTAGAATTATAATATAAGTTCTCAATCTAATATGTATTGTGTGAAGAAAAAGATTGCTCTTGTTTAACTGAAACATAATGTTATTTAACCAATAATCTAAATACTCGATCCCAAAATTACAAAAAAAAAGTATATTCGAATTTTAATAGGATATAGCGCACTTTTATTTAAATAGTGGAAAAATTAACTCTTCAGTAAATTTGTTCATTGACTCGACGACGCTGTTGTAAAGAAAACTTTCACTTTTCCTAAGCATAGCATTATTTTTCCACTTATATTTCTTATCGAATTATTATTAGTAAGATACCGTGCACCAATAGTAAAACTGGCTTGAGATAATTTTATGAATTTATATTATAACTAAAAAGATTCTAAAGAAGAGTAACATCTAAATATATGTATAACGGACACGAAGCCAAATTATTCCTTAGTGAGCGGAAAATAAACCAAATATGGCACAAGAGAAAACAACCCAGTACTAGAGATACTCGAATTAAAATAAGAGAAATATTGTTAGAATTTATAAATGTATTTACTATTTTTCACAGTTTAATGTAAATGAGACACGGTAAACGGGCTTAGTTTCTTGTAGTGACAAGATAGCTTTCCTTAGAAAACAATTTATTGCTTCCACATTAATATAATTTGTCGTCAAAAAGTTTTTTTTTCTGTCTAAATGTATGGATATTTTACATGAGTGTTAGTTCTTCAGTTATAAACGACACAAGCAGTATTATGAAGAACAGAAATTGTACAGAAAATATGGTACTTCAAAATTTGATTTTTAATTTTAAAATTTTAAAAAATTTAAAATTTTTATCCAACTTGTCAAATTCCTGATTGTCTTCAAACTGGTAATTGATTCTTGACAGTGTAGGTTAAAACATTTAAGAAAGAATATGGGTATATTAAAGTCAATAAATATATTCCAAACATGGCAGTAACACTATGTAACACTTCTTACACTATAGCGAAAAGTTCTCTTTTAAATAACACTAGGAATATCTGAAATTAGTAATTAGAAACAAAACAGTTCTATTTTATCCACTTCTTTCTTTCTCTCTCCCGACGATAAGGAAAGAAGCCTTGTTGAACACTTTATACCATCTCTTTCGAAATCGTGTCATCTCTTAAATGCATTTCATCCAAATAAAATTCTTTCATCACAATGTGTCTCAAGGTGGCTTAGTAAAAATGCACATTTATTTCTTTTAGTGTACTTTATGTCCAGTAACGTAAAGAAGTTACCGACCCTTGCTTTTGTGTTCATATTATTTGAAAAATCTTTGCTATTATTACAGTATACAGAAGTGATAGAATGAAGTTAATTTCTTTCGTAAAAAAAATTATGATGATTAAGGACTAAACAATGTTCATTACAATGATGTAATGCACATCTCTAATTTTAAATGAAGAATATTCAATGAGTGTTCGGGTACAAAAAGCCGAAGCGAAACATGACCTAAGCAAACATTACTGGAATAAAGTCGGAATTTTTTAGGTAATTTTAAGTAAGTTTGTGGAAATTCAATTTTAATATAAAGTTTTGTACTTAATGAGTGAAATTTGTGATGTACAAGCAGGGGCCATAATAAAACTCATTTCTTTAAAAGTTCAGACAATAGATTTTGTGTCAAGCACCCCTAAAATACTCTTTCTTGCAATTAAAAGACAACGGTTGGAGAAATAGGCAATCGTACAGGTTGATAACTAGTGTACCAATTTTTTACCAAAAGTGTACCAAAAATATATTTTAAATAATTTTACAATGTTTTATCAACACTGTGTATGCACAAAGATCTAAAATTCATTACTTTTCTGAATACTATGGGTCCGATATTTACGCACAGTGAGTGATTTATCATGTGAATGAAAGTGAAGAGTAATCATTCAAGTTAATATATCATAATTGATTCCAATAATCATCTATCAAAATATGTTTTACAGCAAATCTGGAGGCACACTTAAAATGAATTGTGAAATTAACAAGTTCATCCATATCAAATACCTATTTTCTTCTTAGCGATGAACAATACCTTAGTGGATAGAGATTTAGGAATTGGAGAAACTAATGATACTTGATGTTACCTTATTTTTTTCACTTAATAACACGAACTATGAATGTTAACTATTAAAATTTAGTTACATGATATAGACCGGACACGAGTCAATCGCCAAATTAGTATTTTACTATACACAATGCATAATTTTACTTACAATCTACCAATTTCAATTTTGATCAAGTAGGATCAAGTCCTACTCATGGTAAAGCGTTTAGTTACAATTCCACTTGAAATATATTGACGCGATTGTTTTGTTACTACAATAGAGAGAGATACAGTGAATATCGGGTATTTACTGATACTCTTGGTAATAATGTGCGTTTACCAGTACTATTACAAGAAGGATAAGAAAGAATTCTAGTTCTGCCATGACTAGTTATCCGTTCGTACAACTTCTGTTGATTGATAGTAAAAGTAAATTCTCTTTGTGCTCACAAAAGAAATCTGAATTAGAGTTTCAGAAGGAATGAAATGTGTATCATATGATGAATAATATGCTCTGTTTGATATAAATTACGTAATTTTTTCGTTTGTCTGATAATTCATCGTTGTAAACTACAAAAAGATATTTTAGTAATAGTAAAGAACTCATTGTCTTTGACATGAAATATGTTCTACCAGAATTCGCACGATTATAAGTGAAAAGTAGTACAGACTTACTACAGGTTTCATATTCATTAATGAAGCAGAAAGGGACGACTAGATTTGAAACGGCACGAAGAATCGATGGAGGAGATTCACAAGGACGCAATTAGCTAAACGCATCGGTTTAATGGTTTGCGTCTTCCTCTCAAAGTCCGAACCAGAAAATAGTATATTTTGTATGATTTTGTCAGATGTAATCCTGGTATTGAGGGAAACTCAGAAATTAAAAGTGAAGCTTTAAGTAAATACTAATAATCAATAAAGTAATTATGTCTAAACAAATATTTTAGGAGGGTATCAAACACATAACTCCAAGTACATGCCACCAAGTTCAATCTTTTTTATGGAAGGGCAAGAAAAAGGTCTATGGATATTTTAAAGTTCTGATATCAAAGAACGAACAGTCGAGAAATAATACGAATAAAAAGTTAACAATAATAATATTTAAGTATTCAGAAAATCAAATTTGAAAGTTCGTCAATTTTTGAAAATGCAGTACTTGTCATCCTTAGAAATGACATTCGATATTCATTTTTCTATCGCAGAAAAAGTATTGCTAAAGATAGCTGAGGATCTTGGAAATCACCCTCAGAGCGGTGTGTGACATTTTGATCGCAAAATCTTTGCTCTCATATTTGTAATATTTGGCCCGTTTCTAGACTCTTTGTATTCTTACGGTGTTGTTTGACTTAGGTTCGAATCAAACCTTTTCACTTCCAGTGGCCTCGCTTTTCAAATTGTGGTATCAATAACTCACTCTCATTAGAAATCGTATTGTTGCATATCAAGTGTAAAAACAATATTACAATAAATATATACATAAATATCAACATACTAGAATTATTTCACTTTATTTTTAATCAATAAAACATTGAGAAAGCCAATCAAAACCTTAACACCTTATTCATCATGTCACCAACTAATACTGAAAACTGGACATATTTTCATGATGTATAAAGTGATATTTGAAGAAGGTATCCATAAAGTTTCAGTGAGTTCCACTCAAATATTTTAAATAATAACTCCTTCAAGAGTTATAATTTATTTCGGATTTCTTACGAATATTTATACAATTTAAACTTGAACTCGTATATTAAATTTTACATAGTAAAATTATTATAGGACACGTTTATCTACCGCAATGATAGTTGCCTTCATTTTCTAAAAATATGTATTTTTCTTTGTGTTTCCACAATTATAGAATGAAAATGTTCAATAAGGTTCTACTCAGTAAATATTACTCAGAATTATTCATACGAGGGATTCCCCGAAAGAATATTTAGTGTTTATGTAAGTACACATTCTTACGGCAGTTCCAGTATGTTATTAAAAACTCATCTCATCTTTTTTACGGGTTACACTGAATTTATGAATCAATTTTGAAATGTTTTTATATTGTTCCCCAATATCAATAGTTTTTTTCAAGTTTTAATAGTTTGAACCATCATTCAAGAGAACCACACATCTCGTATAATCCATACTGAAAAATGTAATTAAAAATTCCTGACTACATACGTTATTGGGATAAAATGTTATTAATCTGATTGTGGAAGGTATATATGTGTTGTTAAGGAGGTGTTACACAAGTAAAAAATGTATTTGACAAGTTAAGCCGAGGAGTTTTCAATGAAATATACGATCATCATGTTTTTTAAGCATGCAGATAGCAACAGAAAGTGTCGAGGATCACAAATTAATGTGAATGAAATCCGAATATTGCGTATTTAGCAGTAAGCAATATGCACGTTGATTATCAGATCTAATGCTAGATGAAGTAATTGAGAAATCCTAAGAGAAAAAGTTGTTCGAATGCTTACTGAAAATAATCAACTTTCGAACTATAGTGTGGAAATCATTTACATATGACGCACAGTTGCTAGACATTGATCTTATGTTAAACCGTAATTTTAATTAAAACTTCTCTTTAATTAAAATTTTCTAATTAATTGGGTGTATTTGATACCAAACGAACAGAAGTTTTGAGAGTAAAATTGTCACTATTTCTTGCACAGTTATTTGTTGAATGAGTAGTGGCTCATTCATCAAGAGTATCTGACATCCCCAGGCTACAAAAGATACAATTAGATAGAACACTAATAGATAGAACTACAAACTATACGGTTAAATATAATGTTTCTACAGAAATTAATAATGAAAATCGAGGGCAACTATAAGGGAAAAACGGATGTAAATCAAATTATTTATACTATGTAATATACTTCGCGCTACATTATTTGAAGTGGTTAGTTAACTCACGTAATAGTAACACTCACATAACAGTGGCGAAAGAGTGGCGACGTAGCGGAATTTTTCTTCCAGAGTAAGATGCAATATCAGAAATTCATGTATTCAGTTTCATTTCGACACAACCTTAATTTTTGTGAGAAGTTTCATTTCTTCTAAAAAATATTTAATATATGACTACGGAATTTCATAAATAACTATTCGTGAGGTAGTAAACACGAAACATTATTATTCAATTTTAACCAAGATTCCTTCATAAACCTGAAGGATGCTGAAACTAGTAAATTAAAAGTTTATTAATGTGTAAAAATTATTCAATAAAATATATTTTTTAGTATGAACCAATTCTATTTTTATACATTTTTCTCTGTATACCGCGAGTCTGAAATGACCTAGCATTTAATATTAGTATAAAATCAAAATGTAAATTATCTTCAGATACATACGGAAATGTAATGTTCAGACTTTTCACATCCTGCGTAAGTTGTAGGTTTTTCCACTCTTGAGGTATCCGAGAGTATTTAAAGTAATTTAAAAAGAAAACAAAGTAAAAGATAAAAGCATTTCTAAAGATTTACCGGAAATATGACACTTTACAAATTTACACAAAATTAAGTACGTGGAGACTTATTGTATCATTTCGCTCTGTATATAGATTTCTCAGCAAGTGAAATCTTCCTTCTAAGTTTTTACTATTTTCTCATTTTCTAAAAAATATTAATTAATTAATAAACAGTTATTTAAATACACACAGAAACAAAGGAAAACGTATGAGATAAAAACCCTGCATTCTACGAATTCAAATGTAGGTGATTTCATATATTTTTTAATTTATTTACCTCAATGATAGAACAAATTATATGTTCAACTCTTTCAATGAGTAAGTACACTTTTTTCAGGGTGGCTACATTTTTTTTTCATTTTCAGAACGTCAAAAGTACTTGTATATAACATTCCATCCAGTTATAAATTTTTATCAGGTTTAATCCCAAAAGCACTGGGCTAAACTTCGACAGTACTGGCGTGTCACTGTAAGTCCACCGCTGCATCATTAAGCCTCCTCGCTAAAGAGACGAATTCTTTGTGGGCACCTGTATGAGCAAAGCAAAACACGACGCCTCTAAATAATACTCACCGTTTATTCGTATGATGAGTGGCAATAGTAGCATTTGTATAAAAGTCTAGTTTCTTAAGAGTCTTCATATTCTAATGGCACATTCAAGAAAGTTGGGTACAAAGTATTTATGAATTTAACAATAAGAAGATATAAAATGAAGGATATATGAAATATATTGAAACGTTGGCAAAACTGAAAAATTGTTTTACTTGGCCTAAACGCAGGATATCCTTATTTGTGCAATATGGAGGCTGAAAATATGATCAACGATATGAATTTAACAAAATAATAGTTTACTTACAATAGCATAATGAATCACGTTAAATTCTTATCCTTTCGAACGCGGATCGATCAGTTGTCGTACACGGCATTGCTGGAAATGAATATACCCATTAATTTTTTGTTTTTATGCAGCATATTTTTAAGAAATATTGTTAGTACATCGTATAAAGTTGGTAGTGTCCTGGAATTTAGTCTGAAACATTTGTGTTGATCTCCGAGTATTAATTTCCTATTGTTTAAATTTAATTTCTAAATAACTTTATAGGGGTTTACCGTAATTGTGTTGTTAGATTAATATGAATCAAATGTTGATACAATAATCCTGATCCCAGAAAATATTCATAGATGTTGTGATCACGTATACTTGCGACCTCAATATCTGTTCTCACTATAATCAGGTCGTGAGTTTGAAACAGCTCGTAACATATATTATACATATTAACATATACATGCCACCATATACTACCGTACAATTCCAAATCTGTTGGAAATATTATTGAATACCAGAAATATGCAACCGTATGAAAAACATAACAAAGAGAGATATATTATAGTTGAATGACGATGGTTGAATTAATTGTTTAACGATGGTGTTGAATGAGATAAAAATATTTCAAATGTCAATAATAAAAATAATCAATCGAGTACATCACAAAGCTCCTACATCTTCAGATCAAAATCTGAACGTATTAGAAATCTATGAAGATATGATGACTAAAAGTAATTTTCATTGTATCTTTTTTTGCTGTACAGTAATAGGAGAAACACTTTCTCGGAAACCCGAGTAATGAACTCGAGTTCATGTGCATTCGTCACTTTTGTTTCATTTCAGTTGTTCTACTGCGTCTCTTGCATTATACTTACGCGTTCCATTAGTGACTGGAGGAGGACCAAGCAGCAGGATTAAAGGAGTCATTAACTAACAACTGAATACCGCAGATAAGTGGGACGAACTAACTCCAGATGCATAATGTCATATATAGTGCGTTCAAACCTCCAAAAGAAAGAAACAGTGTCGATAACTTACTCATACGGAGAGTAAATAACAGCATAATCTAAAAATGCGTGCACATGACATCAAATACCACTCTACATCCTATTTCATGGAAGAGAATGAGTAACGCTACGCTAGAGCATATAAATGAGAATCAATGCTACTCTTGCAGTGAATAATGTAAAAATTATTATTGTACACTTGTAACAATTATCAATATTGCAATTAAAATCGAAGTCAACCAAACGAGCTATGTATTTTCAAGAAGTGACAACTCTCGAAGAGTAATTTTTACTAACATAATCATTTTTACACCAGTGTGCCAAACTTTTGTGTGTTTCATTATCTTCGTGAGTTTACCTTCCAAGTGAATGCATTTTCATTGCGCCTTCAAACTAAAGTTATATTCCATATCTTTCCCATTATTTTCATTTGTAATTAAACAGCGTAAAGCCAGTTTTTCATGGTCCGCTTTGCGGACAGTTTTGTGCGGTACACACCAGACTGGAGGCAGATTGTTTGGAAATTTCCAAGCATGCTCTATTTTACAGGAAGACTCGTACAAATTGACTAGCGCTCATGGAGGCATCTCTGCTTACTAGTTGTGTATTCTTGAGTTCTATCGAGTTGGTGGCATAGAAGTGTGCGTAGTTAGTTTTTGTTCTATTGCAATGTATTCTAGTTAGTTGAAGTTCGGAAATAAATCATAGTGAACAATTTACTGAATTAAATCAACAATTCGTTTTTCAATGAAATCTATTTACATTATCATTGAACTAGAAGTCGAGTTGCTCTCCCCGCAGCGTTGAAATACGACACATCGATTTCTCGTCCAATACTGTGAAACGCTTATTTCGGAACGTTCCTTTTCTCTACAAGTTTCTTGTACAGCGATTGGACGCAAATTGTCTGTAGAATGGACCGTGTAAAGTAGACTTAACAGTGTGAAAGAAAACAACGTTAAGTTATCCTTGTGGTAAATTTACTTCTAGGAATTACGAGAAAAACGTATGTGAAGGAGCTGATGAATGGGAGAAGTAAAGATGACGAAAGGCAGGAAAAACGGAAGTGCCTCGACATAGCCTGCTGCTCAACTGCTTTGCCTAGACCAAGATTCACACGAGACTTGGGTCAACAGATTTTGATTCGCAAGTTCAAAATATGTAATTTGTTTTTTTTTTTTTTTTTTTTTTTTTTTTTTTTTTTTTTTTT
>NNCF01126996.1:172641-198068 GCA_002313205.1 Laupala kohalensis | reverse complement strand
AGGTCAGAAAAGAGAAAGGAAGGAGCATGGCACAAGTAAGTGGAAGTAATGCCAGACTCAGCTCGGGGCCCCGTGTTCGCCAAACACGTACTTACTAGATGTAAGCCCCCTGGGGGGTATGTAATTTGTGACTAGCGGTATGTGAGAAGGAGAAGTTTTGAGCCTCCTTATCCCCTTTCCGTAAGCCATTGCTTCTTAGCAATTTTCTTTTGGACAAAAGAAACCTTTGTTTCTACCAAATAATCACAATAATCGTTTAACTTGATTCATTTTTGTTTGCTTTATAATTTCTGGTCGACGTAAAAAATTCTTCATTTATCTTCAACTTATGCAGAAATGTATCCCTTTCGGGATATAGTGGTAAGTGGGCACCCTTGTACCACTTACTCTTCACCTTTATGTCTTTGGGTAGCCCCCATATTCTAAGACAAAACCGTCTAGACTGTAATCCATTTAGTCTATTGTGCTCTCCTCTCGAACTCTCCCCATTAATTCCCTCGAAGGAGACGTCTAGTGAGTGAAGGCTGGAGTTGGTGACAGAACTACTTCAAGTTTGAGCTTGCGAAGTCAGATCGTTTTAAGGTTTCGCAAGAGGTTGCTGTGGAATACAAAGCAAATAATAAAAAAAAACGGTAGCGTCTACACTAATGTCCTCAACTATGTTATCTCACTAATGGGGTCATCTCGTATGGCTTCTCCTTAAACCATTTAAGGGGAATATAATGCAGGAATAGTTGAAAATAATGATATGAAAATCATAAATCCAATATTCAACAGGGTAAAATTTATATAAAAAAAGTAGTTTCGCATAATTAAGGTGATATAATGAAGGGTTTCGCATAATGTAATTCACGCAAAGTTAACTATTCACATTAAACTAATTGCACTCAGTTTTTACTGGACACAATTTCTTTTATCAAACATTTCAACATTTCTTTAAAGATACTCAACTGCACAATTCAAAAGTTTTGTTTAATGAGACAAAACTTGAATTAATTTTACGCCAATTATTCGTTAACATATTTATATTTTTCTAATTGAGACATAGAATATAACACATTTATAGAGAAAAGCTTTATTACAATACACTTACAAAAGTTTCAATAAAAATATCGTGATATGAATACGAAAATTTGTTTACAAAAAGAACAAACAAATAGTTTCAACTGTCCAAAAAATAGAAACAAGTAAATACATCTTCGTTTTATTCGTAGTACTTAAATAAAATTAACTCTTATGAGGGAGAAATAAGAATATCCTTATTGATCTTCACGGTGCACAAAGTCTTTTATGTAGTTTTTGGAAGTCTTTCGCGATCTCAGATCATAGCTTGAGAAAACAAGTAATCGTATTAATCAATTGAATGAACGTTGCATTACTCGCAGCTTGTATAAACGTAAACTATAAATGATTAAATTTTCAAAGTTACCCAAGTAAATTCATTAACTTATTAAAAACACTCCCAATAATACAAGATAAGTAGAAAAATTCATTCTGCTCATCAGGTTGGGGTGTGAATGAAATGAAACCGGAGAAAATGCTGACGTGATCTGAGTGAGGTCAGTCCTCAGCACACAAATATAAGTGATGTGATTCCAAGCTAACCCGCAGCAAGTGAGTTCTGAGATTCTTGAGTTCAAAATTAAATTGGAAAATAGAACCAAAATTGATAGGATGACTGAAATTGCGACTCAGGTGAAAGTAAAGGATCTTGGAGGTACTGAGTGAAATAGATACTCGTATGCCTCCTGAAATGAAACACACATGTATCCTCTGAAAGTGTTCTAGTATATTAAATATAAGCTTCTACTATTTCCGAAAGCAAGATATCTCTCAACTAGATGAAAACCTGACAGTACGGTCATCAATAATCCTTAAACTATTATTTCAAAAGCAAAGTTTTGTGTTACTTAATTTTAACTGTTTTGCTTGTAATGGGGAATTAAATATACATTCCACGACGTTCACGTAATGCAACGATTTTATGTGAAAAAACATTAAATCTTTGCTTCTATAAGTTAAAAATTAATCAAGTGTTTTATTAACTGTTAAAAGAGAATAATGAAAAGAAAGAAATTCACCTCATAAAGATGGTGAATTGAAAAGAACAGTAAAAACTAAAATTCAGTTAAAATCAAACAAAATAACAATGTAAAATTCGTATCAAAATATTACGTCAATAATCACTTCAACTTACAAAAATGTAAAGAGAGATATTAACTTCGTTTAATGACACGTGTTTACGTTGCTCAAACCACGACACATCATTCACCGCTACACTGAAAAAATATATCTGAGCTGGGGTATCTGATGTATTGGCTGCCAGCCGGACAGACAATACATGAACTCACACAGTTGACATCCGTCTGCTATGACGTGCATTTTCGATCTGTATCACAGCGTACAGCATTAGCTCTCACAGCTTAAGTAGCTAATCTACAATATAAGAAAAGAGAACCTATAGTAGATGATGTTGCCAACCAGTAAGCATGTAATATTGATTCAACTGTGCTTTCTTCTCGACTTTCTTGACGATATTCATTTTTATAACAACTCCATGGTCTTACCTTTTTTCATCACAGGAGTACAGAAAACGTTATTTTCTTTCAATATCCGTCTTCAGGTATTCGACAGCGGCAGTATTCGATCCAGGGTCCTTTCCCTCTGAAGGCACGAACACTAGCATTGAGCTACTACAGTATGTTGTTTTCTTATCTTTTGTTACGTTGTCAAAGAGTTGACACCATAGTATTGATACCGTGAATAGTAAATACGTAAAATAGTAATCATCTCTAAAATCTTGAAAAATATATTTTTAAATACCAAGAAAATAATTTTTATGTATCCAAACGTTTCTTTATTTTGAATATACTTGAAATTTACTCTTATTATATTAATACATTTGAAAATATCATTATTTAAAATAATAAGAAAATTGGTCTCGTTCAGACGAAATAATTTTTAGGGCAGCTACAGCATAAGCTGTGGCAGCTAATGGAACTGTCTGTCCGCTAGATAAACGCGTGAACTATCACAGCTAACTTTAGGCTAAACTATCTAACTTATTTTTTTTCATGTAAAGAGGAAGCAAACGAATAATGCTATCGATTTACAGCATTCAGTGTTTCAAGTGAGTCCATTTTAAAGCGAGTAGTTTCTCCCATTAATATTTTCCTAAATTTAGCAATAAAATGTCTGTGAAGATGTTTTACCACTCTGGCCCAATATACTTAGAACCCAGGCGCAGCAACGTAATTTTTGCATTGTACTAGTAGCATGCTATAAATATTTGCTTAGCCTCTGAGTGATTTAGAAAGAAAACCGAAGCCTCAGGTTCCAAGAGTGTTAGTGAATCGTTCGATACCAACTGGAAAATTTTGCCTTACTGATCAGAATTCGTGAAATGATCACCAATTTGTCATATTACGTATGAAATGAGTAAATCTCATTGAAAGCAGATTAGTCTTAATATGGAAAACCATACAGCGTTTTCATAGATTACGAAAGGGTATTCATTGCGGTGAAGTCTGGGCAGAGGAAATCCGTGAATGGCATGCTATATTGAAGGATGAAGTACTTTCATACGTAATGGAGAGAAAATAAAATATATGAAATATTTGGTGACAAAACACTCAGAATATATCACATTGTTTCCGTAGAAGAAACTTTAGTCTTTAGAAAGTGACCATTCCACAATGGACTAATTTGATGTGTGATACCTTCATATTGCGGCATTTGATTCTACAAAAGAAATTAGGGTAATTCGCGATAAGCAAATTTTGTGAAAAACATACGACGTCATGTACTGAAGATATGAAAAAAAAGAAAGTATTTTCTGATGAAAAGTCAAAATTTGAGATTCTGGTATATAATTGCGCATTGCCAGTCATTTGGTTGTATACGGATCTTCATATAACCCATCCCTAACGGAAACAATTACCGTTTCGTTTTCCCGCTCAGAACTTTATTTATTCTATCCAGTCATCATTCAATTATTTACTTTTAGCACTTTCTTTATATTTAAAATTTTCGAAAGAAAGCAAAGTTAATTCTTTAAAAATTTCCTATTTAGTCACTACTTATTCGCGAAGAAGATTATGATATTTTATCGTACGTTATCACATTGACTTATTAGTCTTTCTATTGATAAGTTTCTTTAAATTACACGAAATTAATTAAAAATTAAATGGAAGAGGAATACAGTTACACAGATTCATACAAAACTTGTCGACAAGTCGTATTCTTTATTTTGTGGATTTTAAATTTTGTTGTGCACCGCTTCTGTAACTTTTATTAGGGTCATATTTAGAATTAGAAATCACTAACGTATGTAATTATGGACGCATTTTAAGCATTCGGAAGGCAGCAAAATCTTGGCGAAGGTGTAAATTTAGGCATTTTTGTACATGGTCAAAGAAATAAAAAAGCTATAATCTATTTTAAACAATTACTAGAATCGAAAATTTTATGAGATGATTCGTAACGTTCTAGATAAATAATGATATTTCTTTAATTTGTGCGCCAAATATGAACAATTATATTACCTTAAAATGAATTGTGCAATTAAAAAATTAAAATGTATCTAAATATGAACAATATGATTAGACAGGTCTAATGTTTACAACAGAAATATTTTGACCAATTTCAAAAGAAAGGGTAGTGACATTTGCCAGATAGTTAGACAGAACTGACCATTATTTGAGTGCTCTTTTCACAATATTTAATTGATGCTCTGTCATCTATAATTTCATGATTGCCGGTCTCCCTTTACCCTGGCCAATTAATGAAATGAATTAAGAATACTGGACGGTTCTTGAGACATTCCTTTTCTTTCTAAGGTATCGGAGGGAAATTTAGGGAATAATATTACGAGACGTTCCAGATGACCTATGAATTTAGAAGAAAAAAATCTGACATTCTTTTTCCAATTATTTTTCGGTGCGACAATATTGATTTTCCAAACTTCCACCTCTTGGGCAATATTACTACTGGCTAATGGTAATATGGTAAGCGAGTGAAATTAGTACCGTTTAGGTGAAATAACTTCACGTTTTTCACACACATACGAGTATATATTTCAAAATATTATCTGTCAAAATTAAAGAAAAACAATATCTTAGGGGTAAGGCATATAAGGCATAAAGGAAACTTTTGTATGCTGCTTTATTCAGCGTCATGTTGTTAAGTACTTGTCCTACCCGATGTCGCTTTCGGTTTGTGCAACGCCATAACTGCGCAAGCGTCACTCATTCCCGGGACGCGTAGCGCCTTGCTCCGTCACCCGCAAAACAGATATGGAGAGTGGCTTGCGTTTTGCCTCAGTGTTGTACTCCCACGCATTGCCATTAGGGTTGTCATCTGATTCTCACCCCCACCACATTAAGAGCTTTAATCCTACAATATTTCTTTTCTTCAAGAAATAAAGCTATATTGGAACCAAGTTAGGTTCTATAAATTGTATTCTAAGATAATTTGAGACATTAACTATAATAAAAAATAAATAAAGATATTGATTGTACATATAGCAGATTATTAATGAAAATACTGTTAAATTCACTTTAGAAAACTATGCAGTTCCTAAAAGTTTATAAATCTCGTTTTATTTCATATTTCATTTCAATAATTTTGTTCATTGGATTTTATATTGTTATAATTCTTCACAGAATTGTCTGTTATTTCAATTTCAATAAATTCTTTGAAATTTGTGTCGACATAATGTACTATTTTCAGAAGATTTAACTTCTTCGTGAAAATGAAGGTAATTTCAAAAAGTGCTGGGTAATGTAGAGAGTTCTCTGANTATATATATATATATATAACTTTTAAAATAAAACAAGCGGAGTGAAAATAAAACCTAACAAGATCGACAACAATTCTGACAATTTTTGGAGGATCCTATCCTTACAGCCAGTATGGGCATACTAAGAGGTAATCTCGAACCAAAATCATTTCCAATGCCTCAGAATCCTCTCAGTATGATGTTCAACTTCATCCACGTGACCTTATCAGTTTTTTTTACTACCTGCTCATAAACACATCTTAGCATAAGTGTGCATAAAAACTGATAAAAGTATTTCTTTTTATTCCATAAACATTTTGACATCAAGCATTTTACAATAAAACTGATGGTCGGGAAAGATGATATTTCCTTCCATAAAGGACTTCCCGCTTTTTACTACTTTCCGGAGTCACAGGATACTATCTCAATAAATGTCTGTGAAGAGCACTTCGTGGGGATATCTTCCCGGTTTTCAATAGTGTCAATTCTTCCTCGTTCTCTTCGTTCCATTAGTCAAGGAAGAACTCTGCTATTGAGATAGAATTATACTGCTGAATGTTATTTATAAGGCTCTTATGCAGTATGTAAGCGTTTGCACGAACAATAAAGTTGTCAAAACCAAGAGCTGTATGTTCTCTTCCATATCTTCCTCCTAATATTCTGTTTGTATATTAGAAGCCTTTTCCGTTTAACAAGTATTTGAAGGTAGCATTTCTTCACTTCTTAGAACCTACGACCATTTTAAGTGCGATTCACTTTTAACAATTTATTAATCTGTAAGTGAATAATGCTCGATGGTAAATGGAAAAGAAGACATAATAAAAGTATACATAATACAATAGTAAGAAATTAAATAAAAAATCTTCGCCCAAATATCTTTAAAATACACACCCAAACGGAATAAAATGCTTAGAAAATTAGAACAGAAGGTAACAACGAGAAAGAAATTACATTTAAGAAACAAGTAATCTAAATGAGGCCCATATGTGTGTATATTCACATACGTACACAAACACATTTTCGCTTACAAACAGGTACACACTAATACGTACCAGCATGCTTCAATATACACACATAATCATTGCTTCTCCTAAACACTTAACGTAAAAATTGTTGCAATAATATAATTACAATAAATTAATAACTATAAAAAAGAAAACCCATACTGGATTGCGGTGAACAATCATGCACATATCACTACACTACACTACAGTACTATTCACTCTGACCATTTTCTATACTCTTAGACTCCAACCACCTCACTACATTGCACTTCACATGTGCTCCTATTTCGAAGAAGCAAGAAGACTGTTCCCTCCCAGGGAACACCACCTTAACGAAGCACTGTCCGTGCGGGTGGAGAGGGTTTGCGCGTACCAATGAAGCTGAGAGCTATGCCGGTGGTAGTGTAGCTACCAGTAGGGCCTCCCAAGCCGGACAGGTCTCTGCCGAGGTACCAGACAAAGTGTGTTCCATAACGTCTTATTTTCCCCAACCAATCCCTCTTCCTTACCACCCGCTGCCTTGTAGGAGGGGGAGGGATCCCCAAAGGCTAACGGAAGGAAAACCCCGACAGAAAACCTAATAGCAGGTCTGCAGGTCTGCAGTCTGCGAGGGAAACCAGCAGAATCGCATGATGGGTTGATATCCCGTTTATCTTAAATTAATTTATCTTCAAACCTCAAGATTTGCCTCGGAACGATAAAGCTAAACGGAGACGAAACAGGTGAATGAATATGGATGTGGATTTTGGCACATGGAACGTTAGGACGTTGAAGAAGGAAGGAAGACTTAAAGTGCTACTGCAGCGTGCTAAAGAATACAATCTGAAGTTCAGGAAACATGCTGGAACGGGAAGGAAATATAGGATACAAGGCAATATACAATTTTTAGTAGTGGCAAAGAGAAGAGTATGAATACGGGAGGAGTGGCTTTTGTAGTGGAACGATCCTTAAAGGTATGTATACTGGATTTTACATCAATCAGTGAAAAGTTATGTTACATTAGGATAAACACCCATTTTTTCAATATTTCGGTGATAAATGTGCATGCCCCTACAGAAGAAAAGGACGAACAAGTTAAAGTCACATTCTATAAAGAGATGGGTAAAATATTTGAAGAGCTACCACATTCTGATGTCAAATTATTTCTGGGCGACTTTAATGCACAGGTGGGACAGAAAGAAGGCATAGTCTACATGAGGGATCTAACGATAATGGGATTAGGATTATTGGTTTTGCTACTACTCACAATATGGTTATTAGCTCAACATGCTTCCCACTCAAAGAGGCACCTAAAAACATAGCGAACAACTGAAGGTGGATCCTATAGCCATGTTTTGATTGGAAGACAGAGAGCTTCATGTGTAGTGGATGTCAGAAGCCGAAGGGGAGCAGATTGTGGGTGAGATCATTACCTTGTCAAGAATAAATTCAGATGTCGTATTCCACACATACGAAGGGAGATGAACAATGCTTGTAGAAAATATGACATAGCAACACTTGAAGTGAAAGGAATACGCTCGAAATTTGAAGAAGCGATGGATCAGCAGCTGTCTCAGGTGTGGACACAACAGCATCAGCAACAACAAGATACAATAGAGGAACACTGGGAAGTGGTTAAGAACAGTATGACAAACGCAGCAGAACAGACACTGGGGTTAGAACAACGGAAAGACAAGAATGAATGGTTTGATGAGGAATGTGGAGCAGCCGTTCAAGGAAGGATAAAGGCATACAATAATTTTCTGAGTAGATCAACCAGAACAAAGAAGCAGGAACTTGACGAAAGGAATAGAGAAGTTAGTAAACCCTACAGAAGAAAGAAACGAACTTGGTTAAGGGAGATAATGGAAAGGATAGAATGTAATATAAAGGAAGCAAAAATTACACATGCATAAAAGGAAGTTCGGTTTTTTAGAGAAGGAATTCAGGCCCGATCAGAAATTGTAAAAGATAAAGACGGGAACTTGTGCTGTGGCAAGGAAAACGTCTCGAAAACATGGGCAGGGTGCTTTGAAGATCTCCTTAATAAAGGAAATGAAAACATACAGAACCAAGAAACAATGGGAAGAATAACAGGAAATGATGATGATGGGGAAATACCGGTACCCACATTGGAGGAGATCGAACTAGCTATTAAAGGATCAAATAACAGGAAGACCCCAGGATATGATGCCATACCCTCAGAGTTTATAAAAAACGGCTCTGTCAAAATGGTGAAGGAAATTCATAATTTAATTGTTTCCATATGGGCAAATAAAAAGTTTCCAAAAGAGTGGAACAAAAGTGTGATATGCCCTATATATAAAAAGTCTGGTGACAAATTAATCTGTAAAAATGATAGAGATATTGCATTGCTCAGTAATGCATACAAAATCTACACATCTATCCTTAAGAGAACTTTGGAATATCATGCAGAGGAAATTATTGGAGAATATCAGTCGGGTTTCTGAAGAGGAAGATCAACAACAGACCACGGCTTTACAATGAAGCAACTACTGGAGAAAACCTGGAAATACAATACAGATGTTCATCAAATATATGTAGACTTTAAACAGGCGTATGACTCGGTGAGACGGGAACATTTAGTGGCAATATTGCAGAGCTTTGAAATACTAAGGAAGCTAATAAGATTAATAGGTGCAACATTACATAATTCATGGGCACATGTAAAAATTAATAATGTACTGTCTCAGGAGTTTGAAGTGACACAAGGCCTGAAACAAGGAGATGGACTAGCACCAATGTTATTCAATATGGTACTAAAATATGTGATAAGGCATGTGAATATAGACACCAAAGGAACATTATTACAAAGGTTAACCCAAATTATAGTGTATGCAGATGACATATGTATAATGGAAGAATGAAAAACCCGACAATAGAAGCGTATAAAGACCTAGAGGAACAGCAATGAAGTTGGTCTCAAAATTAATAAAGAAAAAAACGAAAGCTATGCTTCAAAAAAAAGTAGAAGTATCAAGCAGTTGGAAGTGCATGGTGGCAATATAGAATTTTGTGTGCAGGTTCTGCTACTTGGGTGCGGTAATAAATGAAAAGCACGAAGAAATGGAAGAAATACATAATAGAATCCAAGCAGCCAAAAAAGCATTTTTCTCCTTATTGAAACTGTTAAAAGTCGAGATATATCGAAGGCAACTAAAATTACATTCTATAAGACCCTTATCCGACCGGTCATTACTTATAGATGTGAAACGTAGACTCCCACGGGAACAGCAGCCTCTTTGATAGACAGAGTGGAGCGAAAGATACTAAGGAGTATTTTCAGTCCAGTTAAGGAGAATGGAATGTGGAGAATACGATACAACCAAGAACTGTATGAACCATATGGAGATGTGGCTGTATCTAACTTTGTGAGGTTCAAACGACTGGAATGGGCGGGTCATGTAATAAGGATGGAGAATTACAGAATACCAAAGAAGATACTAACAGGGAAATTTAAAGGTAGAAGATCTAAGGGGCGCCCAAGGGCAAGATGGGAGGATGCCGTTAGAGAGGATGACACCACACTGTGCCAAATACGAGGATGGAGAAGAAGCGCGGAGGATAGAAAAAAAATGGTAGGCGAAGATTGAGGAGGTCAGGGTTCGGCTACGGGCTAAAGCACCATTAGAAGAAGAAGAAGAAGGTTGCGAAAACATTTAACTCTTCTTGATAAGTTCGTAAGTGTTGCTGCACGTAAGTTATTCCAGTCTATAATGGTTCTATACACACAGGAGTATTTACCAATATCCGTCGTTTTCTTTTGAATAGTAAATAAGGCAGGTTAATAATGGTCCGTTTAATTATGTTTTACGCCGGATTTATTCCCAGTGTATCGGAAGATCCCTACATTAGATTTATTGATTCGAGTATCTGATTAGGCTGTGAACGTAGGAAAAGCATAACGATGCATCATTCACAGCTCTCCAATCCCACTTTCCACCTAGCCACTTCAACATAAAATTTGGATTTTTACACACAGTTCAGTCTCCTTTCCTCACGATACTGGTGCCAAAATTTGCTGATTTGGGGGAGACAAAGACGTTCTTAGAACTGAATTATTCCGACATATTTAGCATAATTATGAAGCACTTCTAAGAACTCAACATCCCCAGGTAACTTGGTAAATCTTGCTCAACATTTCAATGGTTTATCTCCATTTTTTGGAGATGTTTTACTCAGAATGTCATTAAGATTCATTTAGTATTTTCCTATAATATTCTTTTTCAATAAACATAGAACTATTGGTATATTCTCATCATATCAGTTACAACTTCTACTTACCATTTGACACTAATTATGGTTTTATTTATCTACATACTTTATCTATTGTGCAGCACTCACATTTTCGCATTACTACATTGAAGCAAATTGGTAACAATATTATGTGCTATTTATGAGATTAAATGGTAAAAATAATATTTACTGGCATTTAGTTTCTTCTAATGACCATATTATACTATAAAAAAGAAATTGGGTATTTCATTATTTTTCTATCCGAACGATTCATTATCCTTCGTATAAATTAATGTTGTTTGATTCATGAATGTAAGTGACTTACGACATACAACGTTCTGTTCATTTGCAATTAAATGCACCTTTTTTTATTATCAGTTTACAATGATGTAAGGAGACAAAAAATATCCTGTAAAAGTTTGTTTACTTAATTTTAAATAAAGATTTGCGCATTTTACAGTTACAATGCTATAAAAATGGAATGTAACGAGTGAAAATGCTTCATTTGATTTAATGTCTGAGTGTTTGGTGTCGAAGTATTTCCGAAGTCGATTGCATCAGTTCACGAATAAAATCAATAAATATTGGAAAGTCGAGTTGGGTACTTGCCAGTTCTCTCTTTCCAATACATGAGGACATCATAGCAGGCGAGTAAAGTCATGTGTCAAAAAAACCGTTCCATTTCCAGCAGTTCTTTTGAGATGAAGCTACGATGACCACTGTCTGGAAGAATTGCATTGACTGGAATCTTCGTGACAGTGATTGAACAAACTTTAGAAGTTAATATTAATAATTAAATACATCAATGGCATTCAGAAGACAGGAATATACATCTAAGGGTGGTATAGTTTATGATGGCTAGCGAAATAAGTGACTAGTAAACGTTAAATATTAAAAGTATTCATTCACACAGGTTTGCGTGGTTGATAGTGCGTGGAATATTATGTACAGTTCACTGTTTGTAAAACTGGTGAACAGGCTATTGTCTCAGGCTTAGTAGTTGTGGAGAACGGCACGACATACCACAGGATGATAGTCTGTTTCAATACTGTGGATTCATTTTTGGGCAGGCAGATTTCTTTCCAGACGCTTAATCGACCATTATCGCACCTGAAGATTATTAATACCCCAAATATTGGATATGATATATATAAAATATGTTCTTTGATTGTATGTAATTTCATTAGATGAAACAAATTTCGTATAAAAAATTAATAAAATATTCATAAACCAAAGTGTTGTAAATTTAATATAAATTTTAATAAATTAAATTATATGTGACAGGTAATTGATTGAAATAAAGTACATTATTAACTAAACCAATGTGTAATTTTTATTTAGAGTATTTGTAAGTTCAATGCGGGCAGTACTTCTTAGGGGCTCATCTATAAGATAGCTTTTGTTTTCAATATTTTTTATGATTTCCAAAATGGAAAAATTGCATTTATTTGAAGCAGGATAAACCTTGTCCTGAACTGAAATTTTTTTGTAGCTCAAGAGGGATGTCAATATTGCTAAGTTTAACAATCAACTTATCATTTCAATCAATATTGATAAAATTGACACCGTGGCCTTCGAAATAGGTAATGTGTTTCTTATATATTTCATCAAATGTGTCAATACACTGATTTTTCTATTTTGAATCCAATATAATCAACCATCATAAGTCTTAAAAAAACTATTAGCTAGATGATCAGGCAAACCCTTCCGTATATGAATTTCAATTCTAATCAACTGTGAGTTTACGAATTTTAAATTAATATGTGCATCCTCTATTTCTAGTTTAAGTAACGACCTGCTAGGACGTCCAATAAGACATTCAAACTTATTATTAACTGTATGACTCTTAAATTAGATTTCTTTAACTTTAATGTTTGTGATATAGTTAGAATGGATGTTATTACACCTACATGTTTTCAAGAATATAAATTGGTTATAAAGTTGTAACTTGTTGGTGGTACTCCTCCAATGTAAATGATATGTGACTGGTAATTCGACTAAAATAAATTACATTATTAAATACACCAGTGAATGATTCATATAAATGTAAATTTAAGTTATTTGTAATACGAGTCATTGAAAAACTAATCAATAAACAAAAAATACATTAGAAATGAGGGAAAGAAAATGACAAAACTGTCAAAAAATCAATTTCATTCTTGAAAAACTTATGGGGTTAAACTTATCAGCATTGTAAGCACGGCGCCAGACATCCACCTGAAATGCTTAAGGTTGGTTAACAATTGGCCAGAAATTTAATCAAGTGATGAGTGATAGAGTAGCTAAAAGTGTTCGGGAAAAACTATTTCGTCGAGTAGAATTGTAAAATGGTTTAGTGAAGTCAGCTCTGTAAACTGAAAAGCTGACGATTAGATAGTTTTTTCTCAGTCCGCTTCACTTCTTGTGCGCCACTTGACACATCTAACACTATACATAGTACAATTCATTGGTAGTCATTTCACTTATCGATTTTATAAGTGATGTATATACTACAGTAGTCATCCTTTGAAAACCAACGAAAAGGCAGCTGGTTCGCACTAGGTCTCGATATTTCACAACTGGACAAAATAACTGGACTAGTGTGCACTAGTTTCACCTTATTTACTAGGTTTCCGTTCCTTTTGTGGTGGCAATATAGTGTATCAGTTTCCAGCTAAAATTGGAACAACATTCTTTACAATGATTTTAGCTTCGAATGTTAAAGTCGGCATTTTTCGATTATGTCCGTAATATTTCAAACATTTCACACCATTATCCATCCCCAAAATTTGAAGATATATGACCTGCTCTTTCTATGAATATATTTGCATGTTACACTGAAGCGCGGTGTTGTATTCTATAGGGCTTATAAAAGCTAAGTAGTATAAAATTTATTTTGCGGGTTGTATCTTTGAACATATTTTTCTTTCAATGTAGTGAAAACTGTATAATCTCGTGTGGTTACAATTTTTGGGTTTATGACCTTCCAGGTGTAGTACCCTAAATTTTTGTACAAAAAATATAATGCAGAGTTCATACGTTAGAATGTTTTATTTAGCAAACAACCCCCTCTGAAAATTTTCTTAAATAATATTTTCTGACGTCAAATCATTTCACTTCATTCAAATCAACTTTTTCGCGTTTTCACATTACACTCGTTCTCATCAACATGTAGTAATCTGCGGGTACAGAATGTTGTCAAGCATCAAGTCAGAATCCAGCTGTCTATCGGCTGTAAGCAATGTCATTGGTCAGAATTCCTGCGCAAATTCCTGCATTTGGTAGTAATTAATCGGTTGGCGAGAGGATTGTGATAAACTTTCTATGATCAAGAACAGACCTTCACTCAACTCATATGAAACAAAGCCGACAGAGTTAAATGAAAGGCCAAATGAGTAATAACTTTACGGAATCTATAATGCCACTGAGCCTGTCAATTAGATTTTCCACTGAAGCCATCTAGGAAAAAGAAAATGTTGCAGGATGAAATTCTTAGCTTTATTGTGTTCCAAGAACAATGCGCTTCCAAAATGAAAAATAATTTGCAATAGTCACCCTAGCGGAGTATTAGAGTACAGGGCACATCTCCAAATTCTGCGGATTTTAAATTCATTTAAGACTTACCTTATATGAAATGTTCACCATATATCAATGTGAGCTATATTCCTGATAATTTACTTTATTCATGTTATCCCTTTCCTTACCATATTATATATCAAGTAAATAATAAGTCAGGAGGATTATCCTTCCAAACTTCCTATACACCCTTCTTGATATTTACCATAAATTACTGAACAGCTTCTGTTCCCAAAGGATTTGTTATTATGAAGTAGTTGTGTGGAAAATTAAATTACGTAATCAACCTTTCTGATCGTTGGTGGGAAATCTCAACTGAAAGCTTCTTTGAAATGAAACCCATGCTCTGTGTATGTGGTAATCCATATAAGCAGAATCACGCTAGTTTTATTGAGGAATTGAGTGGAGATCTCTGCAAATGAAAGTAGTGAAAAAGCAAGGCACAGAATTGATGAGTATTGTTTGTAAGATATACAAAAGTGAAGAAGGAAAAGAAAACACTCACGTTCCTGCATTTTCAGAAAATAAAAATTTTGTATTTTTATACTCATCCATCGAATCAATGAAAGAAATTTCCAATCATAACCTGTGATGAATATTGGATGGTATTGATACACATTTTCATAACTCATTTATATTTCACTTGTTTGGTCGGTAAATGTGTTATTATATTTCTACAACAATCTTAGCGGAGTTTCCGAGGCAGGATAAAAACGCAGTTAAATTACCCCATACAAGAACATAATAAACATCAAGCTGTGGAGATAATATTTACGATTGTTTCTCCCAATTCCTTTGCACCCACAGAAAACGAAATTTCACAATTCCATATTAATGAAGTGTCTTCTACGTATCTTCGTGGAACTAATCATTTTCATCAACGCTGCAGTACGTGCATGAAAAAAAGCGTCATATGAAAGAATCATTAATCACACTCAGAGTTTTTTCACCATCTTTTAAGTTAAATCTATTTGTAACTGGGGATCGTCAGACGTACATTTACCCATGGATATTTTGGTGTAATGTCAAACCCTCAATATCAACTCACAAAAATGATTATTTAGAAAATTCAAAACTACCGGTGCTTGGAAGAAACTTTTACTACTAATGCGTATCACACCATGAATCACAACTTTAACAAATGTACTTTCTCTCTCACTCCCCACGTTTATGACTCCGAGTTAAAGGAAATTATAAATCAAAACTTATCCTCTACCAATCTCTTCAAACTAATGAGAACAAGAAAGTTATTCGAGTTTCTGCAATTTCTTGTACAACTGTAAAAGCTGAAGATTGCGATAATTTCATCGTGCCCTAGGATTTCTCATATAAGGATTTTTCGTTCCGTTTGAGACTGAAAGTTAAAAAAAAGGAAATAATATTTTTTATCTCTCACTTTAATAATTTCCCGTGTTTAATATTCAAGTCTATTCGAAAAAACTATGAATAAGGGAAGATGTTTTATTATCCGCTGTAAATTTCGAGGTTCCATCATGTCTTTTCAAATATGCTCAAATATAATCTATTTACATATTTACATAATGATGTCAGATGCGTGCGTAATCGAAGGTGTTCTCTCAATAATAATTCAAGGGATTTGTGGATAAGAATGCATCTAGAAACGACATTGTTCAATACACCCACATTCCTTGGTAAGTTATGACGTAGACATTAACTTGGGATACGCAACTATTCTGGAATGAATACAAAATTTACTCCTTTTGCTAATATTGACAGAATTCGGCAATGGAAACGCTCAAGACACCCCCCCCCCTACCAGTGATTTCTTCGGGGAATTCTCTTCACTAACGACGACAGTGGGAGATGCTGTCTTTAACATGTGAGTGTGATGTCTTGGGACATCTCAGGACTGTCGTGTCGAGGGACCATCCGAAATTACCCCCGAGTGAGCGTCAGCCTCTTCACCCTGACGGCGGAGCCTTCTACCCACCCAGTGTATTTACTCGGAACCTTTCGTGTCCTCCATTCGTTTCCTCCAAATATCTGTGTTGCGAATTCTCCTTTTAGAGATGATTTTAGAAAACGTAACTTTTAGTGAGTTTGAAACAATGGAAAAATAATGCAAAGCCACCTGAAAATGCTAGAACTGGTAAAATGGTGGTTTGTTGAAAATCAACTTTCGAATTTTGGGGGCACCCTTCCATTTTGTTTTAGGTCTTAAAACAAAACTTTCAAAAACCTTTCAGATTTTAAGAATGTATTTTAGGGATCGTTTCCAAGCTTTAAAGTGTCAAAATTTTAACGTTTTAAAACTTAGTAGCAACCTCCAAAAGTATTTTTAAAATCTGAATTTTCTATGGAATTATTATTCGAAGATATAAAACAAAATTGGAGAGTGTCATGTCCAAAATTCAAAAGTTTTAAAAAATACCCTACTAGTACACACGGTGCAGTGTCAACATCCGGACAAAATTCAATTTGAAATTCCCGCCGTTTTTTATCATTGGTGGAAGTTGCGATTGGCGTTCAAATAGCTTGACGCATGTACTAAACCATCATAACCGCGAAAAAGTCGCAATATTGAAACCAAGTGCGGAGTGTATCGAGAGACGGCGATTTTCGAAAGTGTTTGCGCTGGGTGCTCTGCAACAGAAATCATTCGGTTCTTCGGGTACCAAGATCGACTGTGTAAAATGTCGTCGCAAGGTACAATGAGTCGGAGAAGTTCAACAAAGGTTTTGCATCACCGGCGAGGTAACTCGAAGGACCGCGTTCTCAGGAAACCCGACATCATTCAACAGGTACAGGAGCTGACTTTAGAGGATCCAGAGCAGTCGATCCGAAAATTGTCGTCGGTTTTTGTATCGGCGAGAAAATTATGCATCGAATCGTCTAGGAGGACCTGCCCTACAATTGTTATACACTTGAAGTGAGACAGATACTTTCCAAAGCCGCGAAGCCAAAGCAAGTTGAACGCTGCAACCTGTTTTTGTGTTTATTAGGAAACAATGTTGCTGGATGACTCAGGTTTTCTTCTGAAGGGAAATTTTTACTGTGGATGCAACAATCAATCGAAAGAATGACCGGTGGCTCACCCACGGCCCTGAAAATGTCCCCATTGTTGCAAAAACAAAAAATTCCGCCGAATGTTCAAGTGCTAGGTGTTGTGTCCATTGAGGGTAATGTCATACTACCGCGTTTCTTTAACAAAAGGGAAAATGTCACAAAAGACGTTCATTTGCGTGTTCAGACAAATGTAGTGAATCCGTGGACGCAAACTGTGTTGTCTGGACAGCCGTATTTTTTCCATCAACACTAGTATTAGGCCGCCCACTATAGTCATGTGATTGAAAATTAGTTGTCCGACAACGTCGACATGTTTTGGTCTGTCCTCCCAAGAACCCAAATTTGAATCCCCTGGACTTCTATGTTTGGACCGTACTTGGAAGGGTCACGAACAAATCCAGACATCCAAATGTCACATCACTGAGAGTCGCTATTGAAGCGGCATTCGCCGATATGGACCCTGACACATTAAAGCGAGCCTGCGCACGCTTCAGACCAGAATGGAAGCGATCATTCAAGCAAACGGGAGATATATTGAGTAAATGTGTTCTTCATGACCTTACAAACAATATGGATAAAAAGATTTGTAAATCTTTTTGTTTATACAATAAAAAGTATGTTTGGAAAATATGCATAATTTGTTCGCATTTCGGCGCCTCACCTGTATTTCTCAAAACGGTTATCCTTGTAGTAAACGAGTACATACATTACATAAAAATTTGATAACCTATAAGTTGTTTCAATTGTATTAAATCTCTTCCAATACAACGTTAAATGTTTAAAGAAACAGTATTTAGAAACCCAGTTTATTATCGAGTTCAGAGAACGTTTATCCACGATTAGAGCTAAGACTAAACTACTACACATACATTTATTGACAAAACAGTACCTGAAAAGAGCCGGAAAGTTGTGAGCGTCTTATGGAAATGAGTTGAAAACACTTGGGAGTAATTGGACCGAAAATGAACATATATTTTACATGGATAAATCTCACATTTCGAAACTTTAGATTTAGAATTAGGTACGGACGTAAATTTGAATTTATGTTTGTGTTAAATACATTATATATTTCATTTATTCAAACATTTCAATGCTATGACCCGTGATCGATATAATTTTGTGCACTAACCTATAAATGAAATGGTTCAGAAATTTTTAAAGATTTTAAATATATAAGTAACTCGTGCTGTATCACTAAAACTAATGATTATGTTGACTCAAATCTTTATCTGCATGCATCAATTCGATTACTCCAAAATGTTATTGCTATTCAACAAGCCTGCACAAATTCATTCGTCAATTCCGTAAACTACGGAGCGTTTCAATAATATAATATCAGAAACGTACATATTTTCAAGCCAAATTCACTGAAATTTGGACAAGGCTCTTAAGAGAGCAGTGACTTTTATCAATGTATTATTAAGAATTATACTCCATCGATCACCTACACGATTCCTTTTGAGAGGATCGCAAAGTAGAGTAGGATAGGACTGAAAAGTTTGCGGGTAATTCGATCCACTATGTTAATCTTGGAAACTTTTTACTCAAATTCATGTAATTTTACGCAGAAAAAATCTAACCAAAGAAAAAGAAACATGAACAGGAACGCAATGTTTTTATTAGTTTATTGTGAAATATTAATAGCAAATTTGTTTATTGTCTTCAACATAGTCATTGGCAGTTATTAACTCCTCTAGGATCAATAATTTATTTATTGACATTCTAACAGACTTCATTTTGTTACAGGGCTTGGACAAAGTATTAGCCAACGCTTTTACTTCGCCATCGTCCATAAGGGTAATGATAAGTGTATCTCGCGTTATGTTGGCAGTTCTTTTGGAATTCTTCAAACTTAAACCTACCGCCAACATCGGCCATCAATTCGAATATTACCGTGTGTTTTAGTTTGTGTTATTTACTAGTAGTTTTAAAGCAAATAGTCGCTTTTGTGACTACTACTAATATTTATTCAAATATTACTTAAATTCGTTGAAGTTGCATTATTGCATTATTTTTGGTAAAATTACTTGACTTTGAGTATAGATCCGGTAGACAAGTGAGTGTCTAGAGTACCAAAGGGAAGCGGCAGGGAAATACATGGCGCCTCCCTCAATCATATTCTTCAAATTCTCGAGCGCCGAAAGGACTGTGTGAGCACGCGGGGAAAAACTTTACGGAAGCCGTAAGCGTGGGTGCTTTCAAACATGTCTGACACAATGGAGGCTATAGCACCCCAAGTTTTTATTTATGCAAAGAACTAATTATATTTAATCTCGAAATATAAGCAAATGTTTCGTACGAGTAGATAGTTCTTAAATAATTTCAAATATAAACTAACCTACCATTCGGATTAAAGAACTAACAACAGGGCGAGAAGGGTCGTAGTCTGCGCCTCACAATGGATCTTATAACACCATACACATTATTTTTGGTACTCTGTACTATTGTTTTAAACTTAGTCACAATTAAAATTCCATGTTTTTCAAACTTTTCTTTTGCATTTCTTTCTAATGATATTAAACACTTTTTTTTCCGAAAATGGTTGAAAAAAAGAATTGGTTTTAAGTCTAAAATACTGTACCGTACTTGTAAGTTAAGTTACAAATATAATTAAAAGATGTAAAATGCCATAGGAGCATAGAATTCAAAATAAAGAGATGTCTCTAAGTTTGAAATGCTGACCTATCTTTTTAAGCTACGTCACAATTAATTCTTTTTCATCTTTTAACCATTTATAATGATTAAGTTCCTAGACTTTTAACATATTGTTGATACAATTCAAATATCTGTTATTAAGTATAGAATGTTGTCGAGTTTTAAAGTTCAATTTCAAATATATAAGATATTTCGCTTTATTTATTACTTTCAGTCAATCATAAAATACTATTTAATTATTTGGGCTCTTTTTACCTAATGGTCGGTCGTTCATAACCGGTGTACGGGAAACGTACCCTCATTCGACCCTCTTGTCAGAATCAATGTTGCCTGGTGTATTGACATTCTCTGGCCTTTCTCTGTTGTTGCTAATTATTACTGAATGATTTCTCTACCTATGTCCTTTATAGATTTTTCCATAAACCAGCTAAGTGCACCTTTTTGAGACAATATACGTAAGACGAATCTTTTAATCCCGTCCTACCTATTACATGCTTTGCATCTTATTGACTTTCGTAGACCTATGTTTTGGACATTATATATTTTTCTCTAGTTCACAAAGGTGGGTTCAAAATAATAGTTTCTCATAGTTGTATCTTCTTACGCCGCTATAATAATAATAACAATAAAAATAAGACCAATTTATCAACAGCCTTAACTACAGAGATATATTTAAAAAAACCACTGTGAGCGACAGCAAATGCCGCCAATGGCATCTGATGGAGGAAACTATCCAACATCATTGCAGGGAGCAACAGTTTTGCTCATATGTATTTCTTACACGGGCACAACTTGGCAACAAAATTTATTCATCAAAAAATTGTGGATGAATACAAACTCACTCAAGTTAAAACACCATTACAAGTATCAACCAGAGACAGTGTTACAGAACAAAACCATAAATTATATTTTGATCGAGCCGTCCTCACAGACAAATCCATTTACCTCAACCGCCCAGAATAAAGTTATTTGCCTAAAGTAGTAAGACCACATTGCTCATAGAGCAGTGCCATTCACTAATAACTTACAGAAGACAATAGGTGAGAAAATTTCGAAATACCCCCCTTCTTTTCTCTCAGGAAGTTCAAAGAATTTGGAAGATGAAACAAGTCTATTTAGTCCCAATAGTAATTTCTGCAACATAAATAATTCCAAACACTATATATTCCAGTTTAGAAACATTAAATTTACCCAAGCCCTTCAGAAAGCCTTAATTATTGAAACATCCCGTGTAGTTTTTATTTCTAGCAAATTGAAAAGGAGTTCAAAAAGTTTATAGGATTCACAGTATTACTTATTTATATAGCTTGACTGTGTCTATGTATAGGATATATAATAAACGTTTAGTGTGTTATGCTACATAAAAGCAAAGTAATAACTAATAAAAGTCTATATCATTAGGAATCAACCTGAAAAGATATCACTTAGAGTAATTCTGTTTATTCTTATCAATTAATTATAAGATATTTCTGTCAATGCTTCTTTTATATTCCATGTCGCCATTTCTGGGCATGATAAAAATGGTTTTTGAGTAAAATGTTAGTTACCGTTGTTATCGTTGAAGCGGTGGAATTGCGCAGGGAAGTAATATACATTAAACGTACGCTAACTTATAACTTTCTGCAAAAAATGTATCTGTATTATAATAGAGCTATTTTACTATAAAATACCATTATCCATGCACGCCCTTAAAAAGGAAACTATTTTGAAATTCTATTCTCATAATTCCGACATAAATTTTTCAAATTGAAAATGATTTCTTAAAACCACTACTTACGCTACTTACATGTCTTGTCATCTCTATAAAATTGATAAATATCTTGAATATTTTTTTGCATAAGAATTTGTTTAAAAAATGTATGTGTTCCTCTGGAATTCATATCTAAAGAATATCATTTGTTACGAGAATATCTCCCCTGAAATGTTGGTGGGAATCAAATCATTCAACGATATATTTGTATATATCTCCATACGCATACATTTCCATGTAGAAAAGATTCAATTTTTTCTACTGCAGCATCTTTAGTTGTATCATATTTTATTTCTGCATGAATAAAAATTTATTAAATGCTCAACTTTTCTTGTCGTCTTACCGATGCATTTTGAATACCGAAAGCGGTATTTCACTCCTCTCTTTTTCAGTTTGCATGGCAATAAGCAGAATACACCTGAAATAATATCAGATTCATCAGGTTAAGGTAGTTCTCAAACATCAACCCATTACAACGTGAAATGGTTTTCTAAGCTATAGTAAGACTTGAAACTGGATATATGATTACTTAGTTGATTTATGTCTCTGACTGAAAGATTAAAACCGACAAGCATTCCTCTAACAAGTGGCAACGATCCAAAATGGAAACTCACTAGCACTTAATTAAATTTGTAACCCACAGCCATTCTTCATAAGATACTGCAACGTTTTAAATGCTTTTGGATGACGGTTCGGAGAAATAAAAGGGAATAGTGATAATATAGAGAACATGGAGAACACAAAATGATGGAGTAAAACCAGATTAAAGGAGACAAAATGAAAATTTACCTCTGGTATGAAGTAAATGTCATATGGCGTCGGTTTGAAAATTTATGGGTCAATCTGACGTACATATTAATGATACATTTTTATTATTACTGTGGTCACAAACGATGCAATTTTCTTTTCAAAAGTTCTCTTTTTATTACATCGCACGGAGCTCGTCAGCACCAATTTCATCACCAAAGCATTCTCCTCATTCATTTTCATCATTAATAAGGTACAATTTTCGCGTATTTTTCTTCATACGAAAGTGTAAGTAATATTTTTCTCTTCGTTTCTTCAGCATTCATCTCGTTTTATTTTCAAAAGAAATCCTCCAAAATTTAATTTATTCAAGTTTTCCTAGTTTCATTAATGACCTCTGTCTATTTCCTTTCGCATTTTAGATTCCAAAAATTATATCCTTTGCGCTTTTTACACCCTCCAAATGCACCTTAAGCTCGATTTTTTCCGGAAAGCCATATATTTTCCGTGTGTGCTACCTTCTTTATTTCGGGACGGTTGTCCTGTTTCACGTTACCTTTCTTATCACGCTTCTCCTAAACTTCATTTCCATGGCTTGGATTTTACTTTCTTGTCGTGCTTCCACAGCAGATGTCAAAATTGTCGTGGCCTCTGCTGCCCTCAATTTCCCGATCCTCCACCGTCTGCCCGGGAGTCACTCGCTGCAGTCGCACATTCTCTCACGCTGAAGACGCATTTCGATTCCCGCGCGCGTTCGCTCCCGCGCGGCCTCTCCGTCCGACGGGCGACCCGCGCGCCGATAGCCCCGAAGGGCACCGTCCCTACCCTCCGCTGGAATGACCGCTTGCTTGGCACATGCGATCGGCCAGAAAACTCCGGCGAACTTACAACTTTAAGATCAGGTCGTTTGTTAATGTACTCGCAACCCTCTTTCCTGCGATACAGTTTTAACATGAAAATAGATTGTTACTACGGCAAATAGAAAAATAAATTCAACTTTACACAGCATTTGACGTTAATTACTCTTGACTATTTTAAAGAAATTCGAATCAAAACTAGTTGAGTCATTAGTTCAGATGGCCTAAGATTTTTTAAAAAATTCCGTACTTCTATCAGTTCGTATTTATCTTTCTTCTTGAACCGAAATAAATTAATTGTGACCAAAGTTTGAAAGATTTGAATTAGATCTGGAGATTTAAAAACTATCAGAAATAACAATAAGAAAATAAAAAACTTAATTGATTACTAATTATTTCATCAAATGTTTAAGTCTAAAATGAAGTCAATTTATACTCAAAGTCTAAAATGGAGTTTTAATTCTACACCTCGGACTCGGAGAGTTTCAGGCAACGTCCCCATCCTGGCCCGGGTTTTGCTCCGGTTTTTCTTCGGGTAGAGGCGGATTTCTTATACAGGTTCTCTAGGCTTTGTCTAGTGGCGTGTTTATTATAACAATAAATCGTAAATTTAGTGTTATTTAAATTCTTAACACTATACTCAGAATAATCTATAGTTCGAAAATAATTTGTACATGTACATTTTTTGCGTTAAATTACAAACATATTGACATTATATTAGTATTATAACTCGAAGCTAACTTTTTATCTTATCTAGGAATTTCTGCTTGAATTTTTGAATCCGCCTCTACCTTAGGGCCCTTCATCGGAATTAATGGGATGGTCCCTTGCTTGCTTCCGGAGAGTAAATTAGTTTATTGTCCTCCACGTGGTCATACTCAGTTTGTACTGCTTTTTTGACAATAAATTTGACTATTTACGTTTAAATTATATCGTTGAAAGAAGGGCTACAATGAAAACTAGCTACACAAAACGGTTGATCATGCTTTTTCATGTAAGTTTCTCAATCGTCACTGTCATATGAAAAAAAACAAATACAATACCCCTACATTATATTTTAATTTCGTGGAAATCCATTTTCCACATGTTTAGTATTCCCTTTGTGAGAGTGGAATTTAGATGAGTGTGACCGACAGACACATTTCCACGAGAGTGTTATAAATGTGAGAAAGCACAAATGTGATTTTTTGTTTGCATATAGAAAAGAAAGCCCGACTTATGCGGGATATTATCTCATAGAGGAGAGGACACATGTCGAAATTTTTAAATTTTTTGTGAAATTTGTTAATGAGACTAATTTTGGTTTCTTTCAAAATTAATTACAAACATACTTATATTAGTAAATATATTATTATTATTATTATTATATCTTTTAGAGTTTGTAGCTTTGAAACATGATGTTTCACAGCTAGATCAAGGCTCTATTCCATTTTCTCGCCAAACACTTTCACATCCAAACTGAGATGCGAATCATGATTATAAATATGAACTGTAATAAGAGTTATATATTTTGGATCTTAGTTTGGTTAAGTCAACCTTAATTAAAATTTGATAAAAAAAATTCTTCCGACCGTTTATGTAGACATGTTTTATTACATACAACGACGTATGGTCAGTTGATTACTGCCATCGTCAGGAGCGCGTAGTGTATAAACAAATGTGTTAGATTTATCTTGGTAACAAAAAGAAAAACAAATTAACTACATATACAAATAAAACAATTTCAATGAAAAATAAATAATTTGAAAACAAGCCATCAAACAGAATCTCTCTCTCTCTCTATCTATCTATATATATATATATATATATATATATAT
>NNCF01126996.1:140299-163809 GCA_002313205.1 Laupala kohalensis | reverse complement strand
TATATATACAGAGAGAGAGAGAGAGAGATGAAAATAGTTCGGCTAATAATTATTTAACCAATAAACGATATTTTGAATAGTGTGGTAGGCGGTCGTACGATACCAGCGAATGTAACCAGCCACCGAGGTGAAGCGGCGAGTCGCTTCACAGACTCGCGTTCGGGCTCGTTTCAGCATTTAAGGGCCGTCGTCGGGCATGATAGGGAGTTCGAGAGGAACGAGAGCAGTAGTAAGAGCAGTAGTCGGCAGTGGGGATAAAGAGAGAGCTTCAACAGAGAGAAGTAGTGGGCAGTAGGGGCTGTAGTCATTAGGAGTGAGATGGAAAGATAGAAATATAGAGCTACCGAGAGTGGTCAGAGTTGAGTGAGAAAGATACGAGCAACGGTCAGAAATTAGAATCATCCACCGTCGCCACATCAGCTCATCTGCTCTTCCAGCCTTATCTATTAAGGAAGTTTGCGCTGTGTAGACCCCTGTGGCGTACTCTCAGGGACGTGCCGATGAGGAGAGAGAATCGGGCCGGACGCATTGTCTGCCCGACGCCGCACTCTTACTGCAATTGTGTTATAACCAATGCTCTTGAGTAACAGGCAAATGTGATCATTTTTGACTCCATAGTATCTTTTGTTAGTGTCGCAGGTGGAAGAGTGACTATTTTGTGAAGTATTTCTTCTTTGATTTAGCATAACGGCAAATGACAAAGAATTGTCAGAACTCTACACGCCAGTTATGTGTTACTATGATGTTAAAATTTGTTCCTGTCTAATTGATTCCATTGACAAGAAATTATTCTATATTTTTTCTATCCTTTAGATATCTTATCTCAAACAATCTAGCTCCTTGGTTCTAAAAGCAATTCGTAGTAATTTGGCCAGCCCACTTTCTTGTATATTTAGCTTAAGTTTTATTTTATCATGTGGCGTGATATCAGAGTAACGAGGTTACGTCACTATATATGTGGAATTTTTGTTGTACAGCGCCTGCTCCCTAGTATGACTTCTGAGAAAATCCGCGTCTTTATTTTTTGTATTTTATAACATCAATATGTTGTAGAGCATATTTATTCTTCTGAAACACAAATTGTGATGGATATTTAACAGGGAGACTTCAGTTAACACATTTGTCATGAAATAAATAAAATCAATTAATTTGCAAAACGAGGAATAAAGTGAATGACAAAATCTTCTTCGTAGAAAGTCACCTCGTATAAAAATCTCTAAAATTTAGAATTCACTCCATGTACCTGAATGTTGTTTTAACATTACCAATTTTTCTCATGGGTTTGCATTTCTCCTTGGGTCGCATGAGTGGCTTTTCTTATTTCCAAAATCATTTTCGTAAATTCCCCCTCCATTTTAGATTACACGTATTATGGCCTTTATGCACGCTTAATTTTTAATAGTATTTATCACACAAATCATTTATTTATTCTAACCGTAAATAATTTTTGGGGTAGAAGAGATTTTTATTATAGTATAAAATACACTATCTCTTCAAAAATTGATGTCAGCTTCTCACATAAACAAAATAGTAAAAATTATTTAATTAAATATACTATGTATTAGCGTACAATTACTCAAATACCGAATTCCTGGAACTTTTGTTACCCATTTTTTCTGCGAAGTCGACTGTAATGTAAGTGGTTGTTATTTAGTTGAGATTATAAATTACCTGTTACATATAGAATCAACATCAATGTTTTCTGAATCATAACTTTATTATTTGACATTTGGAGTCGGAGATGAGGTTTTTTAAAAAAAGGAGTCACCTCAGATGTGACGAAGGCCACGCCAAAATCCCTGGACGAGTTTTTTTTTTTTTTTTTTGGTGGGGCTTTAGGGCTCGTCAACAGCAAAGGTCATTAGAGCCCTTCCTGGACGAGTAATTCATTACTACACAGATAAAAATCAGAATGCAACGAGTTCCTTGTTTTTTCACGCCATGAACTGAATTGTTGTCGTACACAAATGACACACGAAAGAAGGGGAATTTCGGCAAGATCCAAAACAAAATCTAAGAGAAATAATAAATCCATCGGGAAAAGTGCGTCCAAAACTAGTATTAGTCGTTATGGAAACGTCCAAAATTAGTTTTCACGAAAGCGTATCCCTCAAAACTAGTTTTAGTCGATTATTTATTTTTCTCAATTGCTTAATTCGAGTTAAGTGCGTAAATATGACTCATTAAATTTGATGTAAAATTACGTATTTTAAATTCGATGTATTTGTTACTTTTTTAAACAAATTTATCAAGAGGTAATGCTCTTTGCATTTTAAGGTGACCTCTTACAGCGAGATCTTGTACCATTGTTTTTAATTACTCCAAACAAAGCAAGACAAAAATCGAAATCGAACTCTCTTGAATATAGTCTTTAAAATAACCTTTGTTCTGTAAAATGAAATGTTTTCGAAGATAATGAAAATAATGTTTTATCACCATCTACAAGGATTGCTTCAGGAATTGTTTAATCTAGTCTCAAATCATTTGAAGAGGAGAAACAAGTGAGTAAGGACAGAGCGCAATTCACGTGACTGCACTTTATTCCGCCTGAGACTTCGTTTGTTTTCTCGAACAACTTGAAGCTCCTCGGAAGACAAACGAAGTCTTTTGTCGATGAGAAAAGAAACAGCAAACGCACTCCCTTTCCTTATACACGCCCGCTTTGACAAGTGGGTTTTGAAGAGAAAATCTGGGCAATTAATAGAAAAAACTACAATGAACATGGTTCTATCACTAAATGAAATCTGGATGATAATTATTTGAGAATTACACCCACATTTATGTATGGCGAGTAGAACATAATGTATTTTCCGTTTAGCTCTTATAACAAGGAAATTGTATCGACAGTATTTGCGTGTTCATTAAGTAAAAATGAGAAATTAGTTTCAGAATTTAAAAAAAATATTTTCAGTTTTTGAACAAAAGTATTTACTGCCATAAACAGAAATTGAACATGAATAAGTGGGGTTGCTGTTAAACATCAGAAGTTTGTACTTCTGGAATATATTTCTCATGTTTGGTCAAAGTTATTGCAGGGGAGGGGAGAGAAAAACATGAATCTTCGAAATATGTAACTCACTTCACAATTTTAAATTAATTATCTCTCTTAAGGATTTGAAATTATTTCGAATATTTTTTGTTTCATTATTCTATAAAAGTAAAATTCTCTTTTCTGAAATATCACCATACTATTGTAATGTAATTAATTCGTAGAAGTAATAAAAAGTATACATTCTTTCAAGTTTTACAGGTGGATAAAAACAGTTTCTTGATCGTATTTTTACTTTCATTTCAATATTCTGTGAGTCTGAATTGAAAGCTTAATTATTTATATTAACTATTTCAATTTTCACATATTGCTTTTCCTCTTTCACGTTAAGTTTTGCTTTTATTAGAAAATACTTTACAATATCTTAAATATATGGTTTGATCACTTGCATTCTTGTTTTTTTTATTCTCTTTTCATTCTTTTGTATTCACGTGGATGATAAATAGTCTCGCAGGAGTTTGTGCAGTTGATAATGTAAAATGTGAAATATGTTCCACTTTCAGTGCACACCAATTCTCTTCAAATATGACAACAAAGCTGCAAATAGTTTTCTAGAATACGATGTTTCTGTAAGTTAACCTTACTTTTACATCATGATAATATTTTTTCCGCATGAATGTCCTCATGTTTCAGAAATCATGAAATGGCTATATGTGAGGGCATTCAGTGGAAGAGGGAAACTTTCGATTCCATAAATCATTCTGTGTTCCTCCTCTAGTGCAACTTCTTCCACTTTCTCCGGGGCCTCCTTCATTACTTTTTGATCCATTCTTTCCCCAATGGTTGCTGTTTAGAGGATTTACAATTCAATTCCGTCACGTTCCCCAAATCTACTTACATTCCACCGATTTTACTTTCACAGACCTTCTTTTATTGTTTTATTTATGTGGCCTAGTCACTTCTTTTCCTTTCAGCTCTCTTTTAGTAATTATTCATGTTACTCGACCTTTTCTATTTTAGTTTCAATACTTCATTTTAACTGCAGAGGGCTTTACAGAATTTAGGAACACCTGCAGTATATATAGACTGTTTTGCATCTACTATAGCACTTCTATAAATATGAGACATATCAAAATGTTTTATTGCATTTAAGTTCTACTCATTCGATAATAATCAGTCAAATAATAATTTGTATGAACTGTTGTACTCCTTACGTATTCAGTGACGACTTCACATCCATCATATCTTTGTTTATTAGTTCTTTCGTTTTTAAATTAAATTACGACAATAAATTGACAATTGAAGCTCGATTCATTTTACCGCATCTCGTGACTCAACATCTTCGGTTTTTCTTGTCTTTCCCCGCAACTCTTTATGCCTTGTCTCACTATCCATTCATTGAAGCAGTAGTTCTCCTATCTCTTTATACTTAATCTCGCGTTATTCCGTTTTTTTCTTTCCTTGGCGTGAAGCATCGCTTTCATCGTCCTCAGTTCCCAACTGCGTCCCCAATCTCCCCCCGCCTTTTGAAGCATAGGACCCCATAGCTTTGCCGTATGCCGCCGGGACGCTGGGACGCACTCCCCTGTAAAGTGAAGCGATGAAATATATCTTCCTGCCGCTTCCTTGTAAATGTATCCTCCTTTATATTTCTTTCTCTCCTCGTCCCTTGCGGTCTGCATAATACCTTGGGCCTTGAGAGTGAGCCTTGCGGCGATGCGCTCTCTTGGCTGTGGGATGTCACATTACTGGCAAAAACTGCCGTGCAATACGCTCCGAAGAAAGGGCGGCCACTTAAGCCTCATTCGCCTAGAGTAGCGATTAACATCGTTGTGTGAATGAGTTTCAGGAAAGGAGTTCAAATTTAGAGCAACTAATTCAAAAACAGAATTTTGTCGCATTTTAACGTATATGGACGCATTAAACAGATTGTTTGAAACTCCACCACGAATATACTAAATTATACATTTCTAGTTCTTACTGTCATATTAAAGAAGGAGAAATAAAAGGAAAATAGATGAGAAAATAAATGGAACCTTTGAATTTTTAACTTAATTGTTGTAAAATATATTATAAATGCAGTTATATAATTTCAGTAGGTTTATTTTTGAGGCATATTTTATAGCTTATGAGTTATTAAAAAGGAAAGCTCGGTAAAGAATAATTATGACGAGGTCGACTTCCTCCGAAATATTCACATTCACTCTTTCTTAGTACTTGGCATGTGTTCAAGCTTTTCTTTCTCATTCATTCTCTTCCCTGAGTTTGAGTTTTACGACTCTGGAGCAGCTCCTATGAATCCGTGAATTGTAAATGAATACGAGTGAAGATGATCGTGATTTGTAGGGAAAGATATTATGTAAAATATGTGTACTGTGAAGTACTATATTTTAAAGTGGGGATTTTCGTTTATCTCATTATACTTATGATATGCTTTTATCAGACAGTGTGATCTGCATTACACCCTTATTATTTGATTATAATACGTAACGCCGTAGCAAGTTTGCGGTTCTGTTACCTCTCATATTCAGTGAACGAATACTATTACAACAATATAAATACGATACTTAAATAAGAGTAATAAAGCTAAGTAACAGGATAAAAATAAGATTCTAAATTATCCTTACTAATAATATAAAGTGAAAGTGGATTAATCCGTTTGCATAGACGTTAAGTCTAAATTACTGAATTAATCTTGTAATTTGGCAGAGGCATCTAGAACTTCGAGATGACTGCAGGATCTGCTATGTTATCATAAAACCTCTAGTCGGGTAAGAAGACAGAAACGATCCCCATAACCATATTATGCAAATCATACGGGGTAATGATCATATATTTCCTTATTCGTGTGATTACTATCTTCTTACGTCTTGCTATTAACGCAGTACTGCAAAATAAAACACCCATTTTCAGCATATTAAAAAATATACTGTTTGCGGATGTTTAGAAAAGTTTATATTTGGCACAAATGAAGCAACGATAGTTAAAATTTATTATTTCATATAAAACAAACTTTCTTTGACGGTATTAGTACTGAATTTTAAAAAATTGAAATTAAAAATTCTTAAATAAATTATTTTGTTAAATTCTTTTAAGAAAATCGTAACCCTAGAAATATTCTCAGATAAAAAAACCTGTGTAGAATGTGTGTTATTTTTATCGGAATTTTTGGAGTGGTGGCACATAGCAAAAATATTAAAATCGGAAAATTTCGAGAAAAATGTTTTTAATTATTTAACATGAAACAAAAATAATACATGTTTAAATATTTAGATTTTAGTACTGCAGATTGTACGGTTGCTAATATTAAAATACGAAATATTAAATTTATAGTTGGTATTTTTCTTCGGCTACCTACCTACTAAATGTTATTGAAACCTGACGGGGTCAGGAAGAGACGATATGAAAACTTTGTGTATTTGACATGGAACGACCTACTTTTGGGTTAATAGGAAGCATTGGCACTACAGCCTTTTGTGGGCTTTGGCCTTCGCGGAGGGTAGAGCTCGCGCGAATTCTTGACCCCGACACTAGAAGAAGGAGACTCATTTTGGCAGACTGAGTAGGCCTGGGAGCCAGTCTGAATGTTGTGGCGTGATGAAAATTCCCACTTCACTGGGGATCGATCCCCGGTCATCCAGTCAGCAATTCAGGGCATTATCCACTGAGCCACGATGACTCCTAGCAAGCCATATACTATGACAAAAAAAACACGAAAAACGTCATATTGCATGTAGGATCATTGCTAATTACAGTTGCATCATTTTTTGGGGTGGGGGTGAGAGATTTACCTTCTTATATGGTTAGAACCTTTAACATTTCATATGCTCTGCGTTAATTCTTATTTTAATTCCAGGGAAGACTGAAATTCAATATAAATATAGAGCAGCGGAGTAGAAAACAGATGTAAGATCACTATTAACAATAATGAAGTCATATCTTTATTATAAGTACTAGCAGATCTACCCGGCGTTGCTCCGGAAAAATGATTTTATCATCACTGCATATCCTGGTATTAAAACACCTGTCGACAGGTCTGCCATGAGTTACCCGGGGTTCTTATATTATAAGTTAATATGTTATTTCCCATGTTTCTCTACTTTCGTAATATTAAATTTTCACTTTTGTAATTTCAAAAACTAAGTACCACAAAGAAAACCTACAAAAATACTCAGTTTTCAGTTATTTTACGCTTGTATGTGCGTAATTACGAATTATTTTAAAATCCAGACAAAAAGAGAATACAATTTACACCGAAACATTAATAAACAAAACGCACAGTTAAGATTCTTTTGTTCCCAATCGTACGCTCGGGAAGAATTTCTCGTTTCAATGGGTATACGAAAAATAAAGATTTCCACGCCGATCGGGCCTCTAAGCAACAATGAATAAAACGTGTGAGCGATTGAAACGTAACAATGAATTCTTATAAAATATTCGAATGAAAACCACGAAAACGTGAAAACTATTCTACCCCCTCCAACCACTATAGAGTAAAATATCGAAATATATAACCTCTCGTTTGTAGATATTTTAATTAGCAATGCTAAGGTTCAAAAATCAAGTTGATATCTCAATCAGTTCGTGATATATACCGAAAAAGAACTAAAATTAAAAAGTAATGAAAATGGGGGAGGGGGTGGATTTTCGAAGTCTCAAGTAGACAGTGTTTTTTCCAGAGTTTTTAAGCTCAAGTGTGCAAATTTTCATCACACTCGGTTTTAAACTATAAACATGTATACACACACACACACACCGTCCAGGACACTCCACTTTATATATAGAGAATATGAATATTTAATGTGTGTTTATAGATTGCTATACCCGAGATCATATTTACTAATAAGGTATTTTATTATAAGAACTAGGAAGGTATTCTACAAAAAATTGGTTATATCTATATTAGTCCTTTGTCTACATCAATCTGTACCACGTTCAATGAATTGCGCATGTAAAAAGTAAGTTCAGATTATTTGCTCTGAATAACTATGTTTTTAGGCATAATAAAATATTGTTCATTACCATTCTTAAATTTTACAAAACAAATTATCTCACAATTCACGCAAGAAAAGTCGCGCGCACTCAGATATATAAAAAATACTTCATCTCTACTTTTAAAGAACAACATTTGATGTCTTTCTGTTTATGACTGTTCATTGAATCGACTAAATGAATCGAATCCACCCACTCGTTAGAGGTTTAATATACCTCACTTTTCATCATTAAATGATATGAAGGGATTTTTTTAAGGTAACAGTTTTAAAATGTTGTATTAGTATTTAATATTAATGCAATTATAGATCCATTGGAATAAACACTAAATCAGAAAAGAATATAACCAAAATGATGCAATAGGATTTCAACTAATCGTTTCACTTTTCGATTCACACTAATCTGTTAAAATGTAGTGAAATAAATACGAAAGCATGTTACTTCTTTTCAGTTTAGCCATATTAATGAGATATATTGAAATTTGAACTACCAAATAACCCATTTTTTCAATTTCATTTGGTGGATGAAAATCCATTTACAATAAAAATAATACATAAAATGTAGTAAACTACGTCACTAAAATAGTACAAACTCACATTTATTCAATTACATATTTGTATATTACAAATATTAAAATTATTAGCATACACGTCAAATTATTAAAACTCAGGTTCAATTAGAACGTAATGTTAATGGACGAATTATTTTCTACATAACTTAAGAGACTTTTAAACCTAGTTAGCGATAAACAGAAAATAAGCACTATGGGAAGTGGGTAAGTGCATCATGCGGTCAAGGAGGTTATTCTTTCCATACTTTGTTCAATGGTTCTCTATTTATAAAAGAGTTGTAGATCTGGTCATTCTTTAAGGATGACACTTCTCCATAATATGACGGAGAAAATTATATTGACTACATGAATAGAATATATTTCCACAATCAAATTTTAGATACGCCAGAAAGCATTTTAATTATTTTAAAAGCTAACAAACCACAGAGAGATCTACCAGGATTTCATTCGAAAGGAGAACTCTCTGAATTATGTGGAATATATATTCGCAAGGAAAAAATATTTAAAGCATTTACAATGGCATTGAGATAGAAAAGCTCACAAATAAAAGCAATAAAAATTTGGGTGGAAGATATTACAAATAACTCTAGAGAAATGCTATTAATATCATACGTCTAATTTTATTGGAAACTCGATTAATAACATCTAGTTAAAGATCAAGGTACATTTTAATCATGCGTAATGAATAGAAAACGTTTGTACAAAATAAAAAGTTTCTAGGAGTGCTATTTGTTAGGAATATTTTAGTGAATTATTAATTCCTACTAGTTTCGGATCGATTTCGCAAGTCCTTCATCGTTCATTAAAAAATTACGTATTCTCATTATCCTCTTATCATCCTTGTTCAAAATTCTACTAACTGACTATTAAAATTACCAATGTTGTCGAAATATTACTCAAAACACCGGTTACTCGTATATGTTTGTCAATACAATGAAAAATGAGGAGCAGACGTCAGGAACTGAAGAGATTATCTTCATTTTTTGGGGATAAAAGAGTGTGAAGTTGAAGAATTCCTGACGAGGGATCATTAGAAAATATGGATGACAGATCTTCTGAAACCTGGGTTACAATTGTATAAAATTAGCAAGGCACTAGGAAACGAAGAGACATTGAATAACCCGCTTCAATAAAAGTTCTTACATTTGAAAATGAAAAAAAAAGGATTAGGTATCAGGATATCAGTGGTGGAAATGGAATTCCGAAAGAGGAAGATGTCTCTGGGAAATGGGCTTCGGTGTGTAGGTAGTGTCGAAGAAGTCTGCCTTCCAGCATCGGCGAGTAATACCTTCTTGCAAAAGTTATGGCTCAAATGCGCCCTTGGAGACTTCTCTCGTATGGTATGGTATGGAATGGTATGGTACACGTAGGTTCACTCTTGAACTTTGCATATTTAGACATTGCATATTCATGACCAAGAATAACATATTTTAATGAATGTTCATCTGTGCCAAGAGAAATTTTCTATAGCTCAACATTACAGATGGGGTATTAAAATAAGTATCCGCCTCTGCCTTAGGGCCCTTGATCGGAATTGATGGGATGGTCCCTTGCTTGCTTCCGGAGAGTAAATTAGTTGTTCTTTTTTCCTCCACGTGGTCATATGCAGTTTGTACTGTTTTTTGACAATAAATTTATTTACGGTAGCTGAAGTAACAGAGAAACTCGATAAGCTTGTTTGCAGAGGAATATAAGCACACTAAATAAAATCACATTTTATGTTTCGTTTTCTTTTTTTATTGAAAATATAAGATTTTTGCCATTCTGGAGGAATGAGAGGTCCTGTCTACAATAAAATATCAGGGCCTAATCCAGAAAAATGGGACGGAGAGGAGGAAACTTTGCACCCATTCTCACGTGACTAAATTATTTATGGGACAGAACAGTCGGCCGACGAACATAAATCCAAACTGGAACACGAGTAATTTGCTCATGTTTTCACTTATAACTCATTTGTTTGAGAAATAATAATGTTTAGTGTATTCTATTACAGCTGCGTTTCAGGATACATTTCTAACATGTAAATAACCGTGAAGAAAAGGAAAGTAAAGGTTTATAAGGTTTTCCAAAGGAATTGGAAGTGAGTAGGGATATACTGCTACAAGGAAGGAGTCACGCAGCACTGATAGCAACAGTGTGAGAGTTGAGATTTCAAAAATATAACCTATCTTATACATTGATTTTAATTGATCATGGAAAAGCTGTATATAGATGACAAATTACTATACCGTGAATCCCCTTTTCCAGAGTATTTTATTTCTTAATATTAACAAAATAATATTTCCTTTTGTTTGGTATAATGCTTAAAGTTAATCGTAGATTAAGAAGAAATGTTGATAATTAGAGTAAATCGTGAACCAGACTCGGAACTCCACTGAACTGAATTCTTTTCTACATTTTTTTAATTCCTCTTTCAAGGAAAGTCTAATCAGTCTCACATACCTGCATTTCAACATTTTTTCTGCAAAAAACATTATCCATCCTTCCTTCTCCTTTCCTCACCAAAATGTTTCAAGCGACTTATCTCTGAGGTAAAATAAATATTATGTTATTCCCTTGTATAATGACTTTTTATTTCCATTTAATAACAAAGGTGAATGAGGGGATGAGACGTGAAGCATGCGCTGTCTGAAGCCTGTTTGTTATTTCAGTAGTTCTCAATGAATGTTAAACGGGCAAAAAAACTCGCAAAAGGGCTTCGCAAGCACAGCGCCTAATAAATCATCATCCCTATGGCCTGCGTGTGTGATTTCGAAAATTCAAGGGCGTGGTAAAATGCAAATATAACAGTGGTAAGACGATTCTATTACTATTATATGGAAAAAGTACTTTGTGTGATAAATCTAAATAATATAAAGGGTTTCGGAAAAAATCCTTTAGTATAAGAAGTAAGAATAGAATTCAATCCATTACGATTTAATTTTTAAAAATTTTACCTTTAGCAAATATGATTAAAATGCATTACAAAATTTTCATGCAGTTACAGAAATATACGACAGTGCATAATTCACGTGAGTGAACCTTCCATTTACAAGTGGATCTATAATATTATTCGCACAAACGTCATATAACACAGTACATTCGTCCTAAACAAGCTGCATGGTTCACTGTTGCCAGGACCATATTTGCTGGAACAAGTGAATTATTACAGAAAAAAAATGTCCCAAATATCAGATTGAGGAAAACGTAAAAATTGGAAAATATTTCACGAACTCAAACAATTTGAGGTTATGAAACTAATGTTAGTTATTTATTATTGATAAGGAATAATATTTCACAGTTCAATTGTTCATTCATGTCGTGGATTGCAATACGAAGAAAAGAAATGAGAATTTAGATAATGTAATGTAAGAGGGCAATCATTACACAATAAAATATGGAATAGCTTTGAGATAGGGATCAATAATATTGCAAATAACTTAGAAGAGTGAGGTAAAATTCTAATTGGGTTTTTTATCACAAAAACAAATCTACAGCTGATACCATAGGGAAAACATAGTACATAAGAGAGAGGGGAAGAATTATGCAACTGCATTAAGTTGATATATTATAAAATAATAAATTAATAACGCTAAAAGGAGTGTGCCTTTATATAAAGTGAAATTAAGAAGAACGGTTATAAACAAAATTTAAGAGTGGACAGGGGACTATTTTATTTCTTGGAATTTGGTGGTGGATGAGAATTGGGAGGATCGTATTTACATTTAACGCAGGAGAGAAGCAGATAAGAAATTGAGTAAATAATAAATGTATCATTATAATTGTGAATGGTACGATGTAAAAATAGTTTATTTGATGTATTAGAAAATACCTATACTGCAGTTTTTTATGAGTAATAGGAGAAGATGAGATAATTTTCACACAATGCGAAGAAATTTAAAAACACATTCCAGGCAAAATATTTCACTTTGTTAATAAATTTTGAAAACAAATTGAAGAGACATCTTGATTACATGTGAAAAAATAAAGAAAATATTTTGTGAGACGGGGTATCAAATATTTAGTATAGGAAGAAAAAAAATTAAAGTTAGTAAATAAAGGATCAATTTTACCAATTTTATTATATGAGGAGAATGTAAGGCGAAAAAGAATAGAAAACATGCACCTTTTGCAAATGAAAGACAAATCACAAAGAATGTGTTTAATTAACTTGAGTGAAATATAGAGCACCGTATCCACCGATATAATAGATTTCTCTAAAGCATTTGCTTTAGTGACTCACTATCTATAACTTTAAAAACTTTTTGCGTAAGGAAGAAACAAACTAGTTTTGATGTGGATTGGGAATTACTTACATAATCGTTCTCAAAGGGCAAAAATAGACAGTAAATTCTCGAGGGAGGGTGAAGTAGCATCTAGTATTCCCCAGGGAAGTGTTATTGGATTAGTTTTATTCTTAAACCTGTGGTAAAATGCGTGACCGCATGGTGGGATACTTATCGGAGGAGACAAATACAAGACCTCGAAAGAATGCAGAGAAAAGCACAAAAATTCATAAGTTGTAAATCGGAATCATAAATTAAGAAATTGTAAATCGTAAATTGTAAATCGGATTTATCTACGTAGTTTTGGAATCTTTAGAAAATCGAAGAAAACGATTAAGGCTCGTTAATTATTCAAAGCTTATAGAAATGACGCCGCGTGGAAATATATAACGGAAAAATTGGAACTCTTTCCCAGATCCGTAAAAAAAATCATATTTTTTAATTAAGAACTAGGAAACAAAAAACCGACGATGGAAAATGTTAATTTCTCAATAGGTCAAATAGGACCTGCAATTTAATGCCTAAGTCGCAGTAAACCATTGTAATCGTAATATATCATCCTACAAGGCGTAGTGCAACACGAGCAAGGGTTCAAGAGAACCACACATTGTTGTTTCAATGGGTGTAGACCCCGTCCTAATGATACGAAAATTCTGTACGTCATAGTTCCATTGCAGTAAGGTTGTGTTCATCGCGTGACAATCGCGATGCTACCCATATCCGCTCTATAGATAAAAATACTTGAACTCAGGGTTACAAGATGGCACTTTTCTCTATTTTTATGAAAAAAATCTGTTGAAGCATTCAGCTTTAACAATTATGTGAGAATACACCAAACAATTCCCTATCTTATTCTCATAAAATATTTTCTCGCAGTCACTCAGTGGAGTGATAGAGGGGATGGGGTTTGACATGCCTTCATTGGAGATGATTAGTTGAAGGTACTTAATATACTCCTCACGTCTAATGACACCAAATGAAATCCTTTTTATCACGAATTAACCTCGATTTTAACGTGAGAAATATCCCATTATCCAAAAGGGTTGAAATGTTGGAGGGTGTGTCTTGCAGTTTGTATCTCACAGTGGTGAGAAAACACGTAAACCATGTTTCTTGGACAAGGACAGACAATCCTGAGTAGTTTGGAAACATGATACATACACTCTTCAGAGGAAAGGGAGGGATATAGGGTGGAGGTTGGTCTTCATATGTGGATGATTTTTTTATCTCAGCTGTTGGAGTGCACATTGAGTCTGTATACGAGAGACTTGATTTCCCTGACATTTTGAAGAGTAATATTTTTGCTCGATTTTCTCGAACTGTGCATTCCTCTTCACTCCAAGAGTGTCAGCGCGATTGGGGCGGCACAGACACCTCCCAATAAGGGAGAGTCTTAACAAAACATAAGTCCTTCCTCAACCCAAATTTCACTCTGATACATTTTAAAACATAGTTGTGAAGCGATGAATTTACTACGCCGCTAATGTTGATGCGCAGCGTATTTCGAGCTCTCCATCTATTCTCAGGGTTAGGAAAGTTCTGGATGAAGAGGTGCGTTATTGTACATGTGAGGATAGTGGTAGTGATCGAAGAAGTAAGAGGCAAATACGTGAATTAGAAAAGGAGGGAAGGGAAGGGAAGTGACGAGAGAGGTGCACTAAAGGGCTCAATCGAGTGTCCGGGTCATGAAGCGTAATGTACGCAATGAATAATTATTAAAAATAAAATAATTTTTTAGTTGTTTCATGGTTTTCATTTAATATTTTAATATTAGTTTAATCATACAGTTAATCTTTTATTTAAATATTTTAATTTTCGGTTCCGTGTATTATATATTATTTTTGTATATTTCATTCTATTTCCTTAAATTCTACCACCGGGCAAGATCTGTCAATTTGCACTTAAATAAATATATTATAACGGGGTATCAGGAAAATCAAATCATAAAAAACTAAAGAAAAGCTTAGTTAATTATCAAATCATGAAATAACCTTACGAACATATTAAAATCGCTTAAAGAGATAAGGGGAAAATTGATACTCGGCAAGAATAGATCTTTAGTAAGTAATATAACGATAGTGTACCTAAAAAACATTCTAATTTCTTCGGCTAAAAAGGAAAACTTCTGTGTTTCCTCATGAACTAGTATTACACCCGTGCGAAGTGAAAAACTCATACAGCTGACACAAATAGTGACTTTACCGAGTGGATTAAGATTCTGAGTTATATGGAAGAAGCTCAGTACCCACATTTCGAAAAAAATGGAACTTATGAGATTTGCAGCAACATCATCGGTATTGTACTAAAGGGTACATTTTACGTGATTCAGCATGATTACAATAATGGTAATGCATATTAATTATGACATAATAGTACGATATAAAAACGAAGTTCACTGAATTATTATGTTGTACCGCCGTCAAGATAAATAACACTATTCGAGAGTAGCTACTAATAGTTATGAGATTTTCCCAACATGAACCACTGTAAGAAGAGTAAAGTAGAGCCAGTCAGAATCAAATTCCAAAGGGGAAATGTTACACGATTGAAACGGTTTAAACGTGAATAGAGAAGTGTGCCAGTCGGTCTGGAGAGGTTTACAACTTGTTAGACCTTAAAACGACGACTGATGTTTTTCCAAGGCAACACACTCTGGGAGTTGATGTGCTGGGGCTCTCAGTATACAGCGAAGCTTAGTATTAAAAATGCTTTCTAAACTGTGATACACGAAGAGAAAGTGCTGCAATGCATATTATAATACTTTGTAAAGAAAGAAGATTCTTGAAGTCGATTAAAAAGCTAAAAATGTGTGTGTATATGAGTGTTTACTTCTAATATAAATAATAGTGCTTATTAAAAAAGAGGCCACATTAAAAGCAATATTCCAAGCCACTATTAAGTATAATTCTCAAAAATTTCAGGCACCTACGTTTCATATACGTAATACACAGTTTCAAAATTTCTGATGTACTACGTCCTTGTTTCCGATCGATTGAGAATCAGGAGGGTATTGTATTTCCGTTTATCTGAAATAAATGAAGGCAGGAAATTGGAAATCGATAACTCCACGTTTTTGTGAACTGATTATCGAAATACCAGAAGTTTTCATTAGAATCCCTTTTGAAATTATTTACAAATAAATGACAAGTTATTGTTTCCTACGATAAAAGTTAAAAATTCATACCAAAGTAAAAAGATAATGCATGCTTCTCTAAATTTTGATAATATCTTGAATGATATTTTGAAAAAGAGGCCCATATATCGGTTGTTATTTAACGTCTTAATCTGCTCTCTCAAGCAATCAATTTATGAAAAATTGGTACGCGCTTACGCTCTGGCCTCACACTGTATTCACCTAAATCTAAAAAAAAAGACGTCTATATTGCCCCCAATTATTTCAATCGTGTTATTTCTTAAATGATGCGTTTTAAATTTGCTACAAACGCTTTGAAGTTATAAACTAACTAGTTGATTACCCGGTGTTGCCTGGGATTTTTCATTAACTTATCTTCTTTTACTAAGAAAAAAATAAAATCAATTTTGTAAGATCAAAATACTTTCACTTCCTGGTTTTTCTAAACATATGTACATCCTAATTTTACAAATTCATAATAATAAACATTTTGATACAAAACTTGACTGTATACACACCATATCGCGGGAACCACGCTGGTCGAATTTTCGCTTCCGAGGCATGACACGGCTGAACAGTTTCATTAATATTCTTATAAAATCTAAAATATTCGTCGAGATTTTACGATTTAAAGACATTTTTTATATTTGTTAAATGCACAAAACCTATAATCTATTAAATTTTATGACAATTGAATTTTTGCATCGTAAGTTACTCTCTTAAATTGAAGTATTTTACACCTCTTATTTTTATCGATAATTTATGTTTATGTTTATCGATAATGATAGAATTATGCTGTCGTGGAGGTTTTTGTAGAACTCTTTGAGACAAACAATATTTCCATTTATAGTTGTCACCTATCTCTAACCGTTTAGACAGCGTAAGCAAATATAACTATCTTCTTTCCCGATTTTATCGACATTTATTGTCAGAAACCATTTCTATCTTTCTTATGACACATTTTCAAAATAAAAGTTAGTTTATGTTCATCCGGGATATCTAAAATATATCCTTACATCACGATTGATTCAGTGGTTTAGTCGTGATCAAGTAGCAAACGGGAAGACACATTTTCGCATTACCATTTATATATTGGTACGGATACATACAGGTTATCTAAAATTTACTATAGTTTGTTTTAATTATTTTGCTTTGATGTTTTGCTTCTTTTCTTCATATTGTACTATAAAATTTATTTTATGTCTATGTTGTTAGTATATTTGTGTGTAGCTTTAATTTTTTATTTAATTTATCAAGATATTTATCATTTATTTATGTTATGTACTTACCTATGTATTTATTATGTTATATACCTGATGATGACTCATGTCTACGTAAAAGGTTGTTTAAAAAAATACAATATTCGTGAAGCGTTAATTACAACTTAAACCATGAAAGTGCAGTCAGTCATATAATTGTGACTACGCTTTGAATTTTTGTGTATAACATGTAATGAAAATTAATTAGATTTGAGGCCAAAATCATTTTACCGCGTACCTTATATGAGTTTTACGGAGGTGCGTTCACACACCAATGTCTCGTAGTGAGGTATCTCAAGATATGCTTGCTTTGGTCTTTGATACTAACAACTACAAAAATGAAATTAAATGCAAATTACATTAACTATTGTTTTGTATCGTGTATATAAATATTGAAAATGAATTTTAATACAGTGACTGAAACTTTTCGAAGTCCTCAGAATGAAGGTATTTTCCACTTTTTAAGTTAAAGAATGATATTTGGTCAAGAAATTTTTTGTTTCTTTTCTTTTATGTCACATTTTGTCAACTCCTAACGACGTTTACTATCAATGATAAATAATATAAACCTGTCTTTTCCTTTAATTTAACCTTTATATAGTTTTAAAGGGAACTCCAAATTGTTCCACAAGATTGTTTCAATAGTGAAGATAGTACGACACTTTAGCACACAGAATTATTTGAATGACGGGAAAAAATTGTATGAGATATTATTTTGTTTATTTAATTGTTGACAAATAACAAAATATGAAAAACTACATCAACTATGATCCCTAAACTACATTCCTTCATCAGATTTTGTACTTGATTCACTAACAGTCGTGAATAAATCTCGAGTGATCCTCTCTCCATATTCACCAGTTTCCGAATACAAGCGCGAGCGTAACACTTCCTCCCCTCATCAAAAACGTCAAGAAATGATCGCTCTCTCTGGCGTGCAATCGGGAAAACCACCATTTCTTCAAAGCATAATTCACTCCCTTAGTCCAGAAAAATAATCAATTATAGAAGCAAAATCGGCAGTGAATGTCCCTGTTCGCAGCATGTTTGTTGTCATAAGATCGCTGGACGAAGCAGTCATAAGATCCACGTCGGTTGGCCAGCACGTAAGACCTCTAGTTATAAGTGTATAGGCGTTATACGCGTTAACGCACCACTATTGTCGTAGACGTTATATACAAACAGAGATACAAAAAAATGTGTTAAGAATTGATAATGTGAATTTGTACCTTCAAACAAATTTGCAACCTCGTACAGTCACACTTCATAGTCATATAAATGTAAAGGAATAAAGGAAAAATGTAAAGCAAAAATTATTATGTCATTAAATAATTGATTTATTAACTGGTACGTATACCAGTGGCACAAAATGGGTACTGGGTTTGAAAATAGTTCACACAAAAGAATTTTCTTTCTCATTTCTTCTGAACGGAGTGAAAAGTCTGCTCATACTTTGCTAATATTTATGAGAAAACCTTCATATTTTTTGTGATAATTTACATAATGTAACTTTATGATGCTTCATTTAGAAAAAAAGCATTATTTAATTTATGTATAACTTGAAATAAACGATATCAGTCTTCAGCAAAATCAGTCTGATACCTTGAAATTAGCGATATTAGTAATATGTATAAAGTGCTACCTAGTCCGGAGATGCTGAAAATTTTAGCGAACACAATGACGAATATTTCAAGAAAACTTTCTCATGGGTGTTATTTATATTCCGAAACTGCAATTTTCGCTTCATAAAATTTCATAAAATGTATGAAAAATGAAACTGCTATCATTCACAGAAAACTTTCTCATTATATAAATTAAAAGTTATTGAACTGAATTGTTTGTAATTACGCTTATTTTAAACAGAGTATTTGTCTTAGATTCTTTCCACAGAAACATAAATAAATACTCTTTGCCCAAGCGGAGTTAAAACGGCGTGGACTACATCTTACTGCATGGAGAACAATATGCTTATTATATTCAGTGCATGACTTACCCATAACTGTCATATTTGCATTCTTGAATATAGTTTCAAAATTCGGCGCCTCCGTCGACACTTCACAGCGGTAGACACCACTTGAAGTGAAGCTCAGGTCCTTCAGGGTCACGCTGTCAATGGTACACATCTCCTTCTGCGGGCAGAGACATAAACAAAACGTTTCTATTTATTCAGTATTTTCATATAAAGTATTGTCAATTTTAATTTTCATAGATTTAAATTTCATGTTTCAATATTATGGAAAACAGATTACGAGAGACATTCTGTGTCTAATGATGTTACTTCAATACGTAGCAAGAGTGATGAAAGGTGTTTTAACCCGTAACTACCCCACATGTAACATTTTGGTTTATAATTCCGTTTCTAGGGAAACGTTGCCGTTCCGTTTCCATGTAATCTTATTGTACAGCTATACTCCCGCACGAGAGATGGGTAGGTCCGCGGACCCGTATCCGTTCTGAAATGGATGGATGTAACTCCAAGTGCAGGTCAACACACTTATTATTCAGAACTGGATCGCGATCAGATTCCGCAGTTCCAAGAAAAGAGAACGCGTGAGAGGAGCGACCGGAGTTGGATGATATGGTAGACTATGTTGTGGATTATTATAATTATATTACTATTATGTTTCAAATTGCATTCCTGAAAACGTGATTGTTGGTTTGGAAGGATTCTCTTCATATTTTAAATATATTAAAAGTACCAAATACTTAATCGGTAGTAACTTGTAACAGGTGTTAACTGTTAATATATAGTAAACCTTTCTTTTGTAATTAATAATTTCTTTAGTTTTATTTTGTTCTATACAAGCATACAGGAGTTGTGATTTCATTTTCTATTTTAAGAATACTTCAATTACATGTGATTCTGTAAGTAGTTTCAAAGAAATCATAAAAAATGTCATTTTCATATTGTACTCCGGCCATCGTAGGTTGAACATGAGACGATTTGACACGTACGCAAACAAATCCAGCCCACTCCGCTTTGGTCGGATTCACATCCGATTCACGACATACGTGCCTGTTTCGTATTATTACGTAAGTAGATTCTTTTTGATCGAATGTATTTTTTCTGTTGACAATAGTTTGCTTTCTATTTTACGTTAAAACAAAAACACCACCATTGTCCAATTATAATTACGGAAGATATTTGTTTAATTGTAGAGAACGTAGGATTTGCCGAAAATAAAATGTACTTTTATCTGTTGTCCGGAAATGACAAGAGTAATTAGTTTTTACATGGATTTTAATTTTGGGGGCGATAACTACCCCACGAAGTCACAAACTTAGTCTGAATAGTGAATGTAGTTAGGTGTTATATTTGTTGGCGATCGGCGATTGCCAAGTTGATAACCCTTTGAGAGCTTTTCACAAAAAACACGAGAGACAATTGTATGGAAATACGTGTGATAACGGTTCAGAGGGAGTGGTTTTAGAAGTGGAGAAGGATGAATCGTGCTTCCTTTTACAGGAAAGGAAACAAAACTATTCAAACAAAGGGCGGCTAATATAATTTTTTTAAATTACTTTTCTTGCCAGACTTTTTGCATCTTCGGCAGCAGGTTTGGAATACAATACAAGTTATAAATATTTCCAATAAATGTACTACAATACAATATTAAAAAACTAAATGCTAAGAACATTATAAAGATACGTTAATGAAGTTGAAAGATCATGCGTCTTAAAGACATTTGATGTTATAACTCTACGGAGGATCGAAAAAAATGCCTGGGGAGCTTTCTTTTGATGGGTTTTCTATGCGGAAAATATTTTCCTAGTTCGAAATTTTGAGCGGAAGGAATAGAAACGACGTATTTGTAAAATTTTGCAGGAAGTAAGTTTAAATGGGTTGAATACCAAGCTCTCTGTGCAACTGGGAATTCGAGATAGACCAAGGAACTTTGACTATTTTACGGAGCATTCTGTTCTGAAATATTTGAATTTTGTTGATATTAGTTTTAGCAGCTGCGCCCCATATTGAGCTCGCGAAAGAAAGGATAGGTCTGATCATAGAACGGTAGAGATGGATACCTGAATGGATACGTAGAGAAAATGAGTACTTCAATAAGGGATATAACTGGTGAACTCGTTTAGTGGCTACTGCGAGTCGATGGTGAATATTCTGTTTCCAATTTAGTCCTGTATCTAAGAGAACTCTTGTATCTAAGAGTATTTAACGGGAGTATCATGAGAGAACCACGGAATGCAATTTGAATGAAATGAGAGTAGAGTTGATGGGGTACGTTTGCGCAAGGTGAATATTTTTTCTATAATCTTGGATGGATTTAGTTTGATTTGCCATTTATTGCTCCAGGACGATATTTTTTTGAGACGTTGTTGGACATTTGAAACGGTACTGTCAATGTCACTGTCGGCACTGTAAATTGCTGTATCGTCTGCGAAAAGAGCTATAATGTTTCACTTGCAATGGGAAAATCGGAGAGAAAGATGTTAAAAAGAATGGGTGATAATACCTCCCCTGGTGGGACTTCAACTAAGATTGGGTGTGATTTAGACGATGAATTAAGGACTCTAATGACCTTACCGTTAACGAGGCCTAGAGCCCCACAAAAAATAGAAGATGAATTTGGTAGTCGCACTGAGAAAGAGCGGTTAGATGGAAAGTTGATAATTATATTTAATATGTTTTGGGGAAGATCAAGATTTGGCAGCTTGTATATAAGTCCAGGATGCCATACTGCATCAAATGACTTTTCTATGTTTAGGAAAAGAGCAGCTACGTGTTGAGAACTATGATAGGCTTGAATTATATCTTCATTTAGACGCAATATTTGATTGTTTGTAGATAGAAGGGATCTAAATCCGAATTTGTGATGTAGGGTTGTCCCAACAGATAATAAATAATAATTCAGTCGGACGAGTAAATATTTTGCTGGTAGATGAAAACAAACTGATCGGGCGGTAACCAGATGGAACATTTGGGCATATTGCGGTCTTCATAATTGGTAGAACATCAGCACGTTTCCATAAGGATGGAAAATATCCGAGACGAAGAGCTGCATTAAATATTGCTGCTATACGTGTTATTAGCTTGAACGAGAGTTGTTTTAATATGTATGTAGAGATAAGGTCGGGCACATAAGATAGTTTTGGAGCTGAACTTGCAAAATGATCTGCCACTTCAATTGGGGATATGAATTTGATGGGATGAGGAACAGTGATTAGGTTTTTAGTTATTACTTTTATAATTGATTGGTCACTATTTAGATCGAAAGTCGGATGTGGCGTAAACGTTTCGGCTAGGTATTCACCGAAGACTTGGCTTTTATCAGCTGGTGAATGTATACATCCGTTATTAGTTTCTAGAAGAGGGATAATAGATTGTATTCTTAGAAGCCGTCTGGTTATGGTCCATAAGGATGAATCGCTATGGTTGGCTGTTGCTGTCTGCTGATGCAGATAATTTGCGTAAACTAGGGAGAGAAATTTGTGAACAATTTTTACTGATAAATTTAAATACCTTTCTGTGAAAGGGGAACATCGTTTTAACCAGTCATTTCGTATTTGACGTTTATGTATAATGAGTTTGTGGAGCGGTGCGGGTTTAGGATGTATATTATCAGCGCGTGTTCGCAACGGTTCTATAGGTGGTGCTAAATTTGACATTTAAATTTGAAAATGATACCTGTTGGCTTTATGTAGATTGAATGGATAAGGTGGTTTGGTTACAGATGGAGAGAGTAAAAGATTGAATGTCAAAGGTCGATGGTCAGATGATAATACTCAGTATACATTGACACATACAAAATTATTTAAATTTTTCGATAATCCAAAGTCAATAATATCAGGGCTTAAATCTGCATTGTAAGGGTAATGCGTAGGGGAATCCTGCGAATGTATTGTAAGATTAAGAGCTGTTACATCGTTTAGTAAGAGATTACCTTGGTAGTTGATGAGTCGACTCCCCCATAGAGTATGTTTTGCGTTATAATCCCCCAATAAGAGGGTCTGTGCCGATGGACTAAGAAAATGTATTAAATAACCCTTCTTATAGGATTTACAAGGTCTTCTGTATATTGAGGCAATACATTGTTCTCTACGATCTTATGTACTGATGACGACGCGGATAGTTTCGTAACATATATTTGTTATGGACGGGAATTGCAAATGTTTTATATAATTTTTGACCAATATTGCAAATCAACCTCTCTTTCCAAAATCGCGAGATTGTGAAGATCGAATCTGTAAATATTATAGCCGAGGACGAAGAATCGGATAGTTGGGGAGAGGTGAGTTTCTGGAATGCAAGTGATGCTGATATAGTTTTTTTTTTGGGGGGGGGGGT
>NNCF01126996.1:61638-140293 GCA_002313205.1 Laupala kohalensis | reverse complement strand
GTCATTAGAACCCTTGCTTACATAGTTGGTTGGTAGCAAATGTGTTGGTAAAATGATATTTTCCTTTACGCCATCGGCATTCCATGAAAGTGTTTTTCATGAGGTATATGAATTAGTTAATTGTGAGATAACCATGTTTAATGAAATAATTAAAAAATTGATTGGGTGATGATAGGGATGAGGTGATTTAATAAAGAGGTGATTAAAGCTTGTATGTGTTGAGTTGATATCTGTGGAAGTGAGTGAGCTTTAAATGAATTTTGAGAGATAGGTTGTGAGCTCGCTTTTACTTTGTTGGAGTAGTGCTTGAGAGGATAAAGGTCGTGGTGGTGAGTTGGATGTTCGAGGGCGTATTTTTTGAGGTGGAGAAGGGTTTGGAGGAGGATTATTAGTGGTAAACTTGGTAGAATGACTGTCATTTTGGCTCTGTCTGTTTGGTATACCTTCCTTATGTGTAACATTCTTGTAATAAGGACAGTCGCGACTAGATGACGCATGAGCTTCCTTACAATTAGCGCACGTAAGATTCTGCGTAATATACTCCGAAGTAATGTGATTTTTGGAGGCACAACCACCACAACGATTTGGAAGTTCACAGTTTGTTCTTAGTGTGTCTCTAATTATGATACCTACGGCACCTAACAGGTCCGGGACGCTGACGTCTTTCTTCAACCTCGACAGCAGCATTGAATAACTACTGTAGTTCATAAATCTTTTGCGTAGCTTGGAATTTAGTGAGCGTTATAGCTCAAAGAGGCCAAGGTTTCTTGTTTACATCAATTAAACGAGTGACTGTAATGATGGGAAGTTCATTTTTGACAACTCATCTTGAATTTCATCTGTGGAGTAAGATGGTGGTACATTTCTAATGATAACAGAAACATTGTACGTATGATAGAAAATGTTTTTCTCTGATAAACTATTTCGGAGAGAGGAGAAATCATTAATCGATTACTCTTAAACTTTTGTATAAGGACCTTGCAATTTTATTTGAAAATATTCGTGTTGCAAAACTTCTTTTAAGTGTTTTACAAATTCAGCATTGTTTGAATTGTCTTGAATAAAGATAGGGGGAATATTAACTCTAGTAGGTTCTATATGTTGAATGCTATAGACTTGAAGCATATCATCTTCAATGGGTAGGTTCTCGAAAGCGTTTCTAGTTGTTATACACCACGGATTGGGATGTTGCTTCAGAGTGAGACTTAGTGCGTTGACGTTTCAACTGGGTGACATATTGGAAGAGGGATCACTATTACTAACACTGCATCTACTTTGAGTGAGATCACTGACGTTCAACGACGTACTAACACTATTGTCACATTGCGATGGGGAAAAACCTGATAGGATTTGTTGCTGCTGCTGTGGAGATTCTAGAAGAGCCGGAGTCGAAGCGTGGTGCTGTTGTTGCACTCCGAGGACCGTTGAAATAGCGTCCGGAAGCGACACGTCGGTCTCCATTGTCGCCGAACTTGAGCTCGGGATGGCCGTGAGGTCAGTCCCGTTTCCCTGCTTGACGCTAGTTTACGCCCGTAGAGAACCTTCTTTTGCAAAAACAATATTTACTCGGTATAGAAGTCGGCTCACAAAACGCAAATTACATTTACAGGTTTTACCGCACTGACAAGATCGGTCGTACTGATAAGAGACACTGAGGATAGATAAGCACACGCACTGTTAGTGTAGAGAGCACCGGAGCGATGCGCACTCCACGACGGCTGGCGAGAGAATCCCCCAATATATAATTGGGGAAGCAATCTCCAGGAATTTCCAACACATGAGTTGCAGACTGTTATACGTTGTTTATTTTTATGGGATGTTCAATTGAACCGTTCAATATCTGAAATTTTGTTGCTCACTAACGTCATAATTCTCAAACGTATTGTGTCCTCTATATTAAAGACAGTAATTTCCATTACGTCATTGTTAAAAAAAATCTCGTACTCTTAACTTCAAAATCTTAAGAGATGGAAACAAATCATAAACTATATCTCAAACCTTACTCTCGCCGAGTTTCTTGAGCATTTTGCAGGATCAATGTCTGAGTTACAGACAAACTTTCACCCAAACTTTCCAAAAGTTTTTGGACTAGCTACAATGCGGGCTTTCTGTAGTAGTCTTCGCCAGCTAGGTATCTTTTAGTATTGGCTGTCATTTATATATAAATGGTGAATGTTTCTTCTTTCAAAGAATGCATAGCGTAAGAATGGATCATCTCTCCATCAAATAATTTACTCTTAACACTAGTGGATATTTTCCTCTTCAATTTGACATTTAAGGCATTAAGTCACACGTATAAAATTTGTGTAAGATTAAACTCACTTTTTCACATTTCCTAAAAGTGAGTTTCCACTTTTTTTCAGTCAATTTGTATTTTGTGTTTCTTTCTCTGTTAGATTGGCTTCCATATTTTCAAAATATTTACCTGAATCTTCTAACACCTCTCACAGATCAGACAATTGTTACGAGAAATATTCATTTCTACCTTCTTGAGCTTCCTTCTCTTCTTGCTCCGGTCTGATTTTTATTTTGTAAAAACTCTTGCCCTTTTTACCAATTTGCTATTGTTTCTTCGAAGATCAATCATCTTTCAGTTTATAGGAAGATATAACCAATTATTAGTAAGCCCCATTTACCTGCAGAGAACTACCGAGCAAAAATAAATGGAATATAATAGAATCGTGCAAAATGTGATTTAATGCAAGTTAATTCAGAAATGCACATAAATTGTTCGACAAAACTGCGCGAAGCAATAGCAAATAACGATGTTTACAATTACCTCAGCCTTAGAAAAACACAGGGAGAATGTAAATATGGAACTGTGGACCCTAAAAAATTCCAAAAAAATAATACCAATGATTTTATGTTACCTTAACTCTTTACTAACGATATAAAATCTCAAAAATAACATTGCAATAATATGCCCATTGTAGTTTCATAAACTCTGCGCAAGAACTTCGAATTTCAATCTTTTGGATACAGTCTTCTTTTTGTTGCATTCCATCAACTGCTGGGTTCAGAAGTGCAGAATTGTTATATTTCATCCTCCTAGTCACCGACTTCTAGTTTTAATCATTTTGTAAATTCTCTGTCTCCCGAAGTGGCTCTCAGTTCACTTGTTTACAATTACCCAATCGAACTCTACTCATGTAAATGTACAACCCTGAAAATTCGATCCACCACTTTTCACTGCAAATTTTCCTTTTTATAACTTTTAAAGAAAGAAATCTTAATATTTATTACATCTCCCCTCAAACGCGAATATACCATAATAATATTTTAAAATATATTATCTCATTGGAAATTTCGTGAGGAATCTAAAAAATGTATCTTATTGATGGGGATCTTCCTTTGACAGTAAATTAACAACTTTAATTCAAAAATGGAAAAAACATATAACTTACTTTTTGGCCAAAAAAGGAAGAAAAGTATCATTTTCTTATGTCTACTGTTTAGAACAATTATTTCTTTGGGAATCGGCGTGTTTATGGTAAAAAAATCGGCAATACTGAAAAAAGAAAGTTTCCTTGTGAGCGAATACTGAACTCCTAGAAGACAAGACGTACTCGGAATGGCGAGACAGACTACACGTTCGTAAAATTTACGAATGTGGTTTGTGCCTTTTTATCGGGGAAAACCCCTAATAATCTGTTAAAATTTGCTTTACAAAGTTGTATTATTAATTTTCATGGAAAACAAATAATATTATCTTATATCAATGCAACAAAACAAATAATAGTACTTATCATTATATCCTTATAATCTAAAATCAATTTTTGTTTACGAATAGGTTAAAAAAAAAATTCTCCAAACACAGGGACAATAAAACTGCACATTCATTAGCAAGACAGTGTTCAGACCTTCGAAATAATTACAAGTAGTGATGCCGTGAAACATGCGATGTTGCTTACCGGAGTTCCACTGTAGTCGTTAAACAGAGAGTCCTTGGCTTCCGATCACGCCATTAATTCAAGGTCATTTAAGGGAAGTACTGTTTGATTCTTAACCCCTCCCTCGCGTCTTTGAACGCGCCAACCGAAACTAATCGTAAAAATTACGACCATCCAGTCATCTATGGCTTCTGTTTCCATGGAATTATGTTAACATTCAAATTGGTTCATGCCGGATCAAATTGGTTCATTGTGTACCAAAATCATCTTTAAATAGATAACGCATCGTATATGAAGTATTTATGGTTTGCACTTCCTACCTCATTTTCATTGGATAAACTACACACTGAATGTCTTTTCGCAGCGTTTAAAAATTTATCATATATTTACGCCGACCGAAAAGAAATGGGCTGGAGAAGTTGGCGTACTCTTTCTCCCTCTGGTCTTGCACTAAGGACAAAAACCTCCAGACAATTGTGTGCTCACAATGGAAATCTGTTGTCTGTAGTTGGTTTTGTATGCTGTATTTTGTAGTTGTTTTCGATCTATACTTGCTTTCGCTTTTGACCCGAAATATATAATGAAATCCGTACAAACATTACAATGATATTTTTTCATTTCATTTTCACTGCAATCAAATGATTTCCAGGTACCGGATCACATAGAACATCTTTTTTTTGTTTTTACGTTGGTTCATTGGAATCAATAGCCCATAACGCACCACAAAATTGTACGGATGAAGAGGTGGGAGGGGGTAGGTGGTCTTTCCACTCTGCAGTGCATCATCTCGTATCTGGAGTAGTTGCGCAAACCCCTCGAACAGTTGAATGAATGCGAGCGACCTGTGCTTACCCTCCGCACTCCGGGGCTCCTGCACTCCCATGCTCCCAAGCAGCAGCATCCTAACGAGCCTGCATGCAGCCAAAAGCACCGCAAGAGAGAGAAAAAGTGAAAAACAAACAAACAAAGACGCGTCTCTCTCCAACACATGCGTGAACGTCGACATCAAAGGGAAAGTAGTGCAAACATCCAACCAACTCGGAGAACAGGTGATGTATAAAATATACTAGCTTTTAAAACCGCAGAAAAGACAGCAAATATCTGTAACTCGAGGGACATGTTCTTCAAACGGTTAATGAAGTAAGACGAGCATTGATGTATTATGATATTAAATTTTTCGAAAGAAAAAAGAACTTTTCTGAGTGAAGAAGTAGCTCGTAAATTTACTCAAACATGAAGTATTTAGCAATTAAAGAACCACATAAATACGTACATCATTCTACACATCTTTGAAGAGATAAACTTTGATGTATTCAAAAGATGAGGAGAGACAGCTGGTATAAAAAGCGGTAAAAAAAGGATAAATCAGTTTAAAAAATAAATTTTTCAGTCAGGTGTGGAAAGAAATTTCATATAAATAAAGCAATTACTTTTTTTGATTTTATAGTAATTAAGAATATATATTTTTAAGAGATGTGTAAGCAGTTTTACAATATTATTGAAACAAATAAATTAGCTCTCTTCAGAAGCGAATCATAAATAGGCGCCTCACGATCATTTCTCGAGTGAAGTTACTCTTGTTTTCATTACCAGAGTTATAGTCTAACCATTCGAATAAATTCATAGCATCTGTTTTACGAATAATTTTCTATGGTTAGACTTCTTACAGAATATAAAATACCTTCTTATAAAATAAAACCATAGAGAAGTGCAGAATGTTCGTTGAATGTTTGTAGGTACTATATTTTATGAGAATATCACATTCATTCAAGAGACCAATACATGTTCCGCGATCTTAGAGAGAAAACAAGAAATTAATTAAATTCCACCAATTTCCTGAGACAATAAAGTCTTAAATGATCCGTTTTCGGATGAATTAAATATTTCATCACCAATGAGAACAAACCTAACGTTCTTTCAGAACATCTGAGAACCATCTACGTATCATAGGCACCGCATGGCATACAGAACCAAAGTCACAAAGTAAAGAGGCTGGAGTTAAGCCGTGGGGAGGGTTTGAAGTATTCTTGTAAAACATATTCTTCTACAGCACAAAAGGAAAGCAAGTACCACTGAGCTACAACGCTCTTATTCCCCTCCACTGTGAGAAAACAACACAAAGACTTTGTGAGAGCAATATATTTTAACTACATGTCTGCCAAGACTAGATATGTTGATGATAGAGAAAAGTAATGTCTAATTAAGTTATACTTTTATTCCTATGTAGTGCATATGGTCTTTGGTTTCCCTTCAGAAACAATTATATTCTGTCTCCCTTTTGTTTGTCATATTTAAATGAAAATTGTTCTCCTGACATTTTATAGCAATTGAATGTGTCCGTTAATTTTCACAGAGAATAGGAACTCTTCATATTGAAATGACAGAACCCATGCACTTCACAAAAGAACGTGCTTGTTGTGTGTTGCAACCATCTTGCCAGTGCCGGTACCATGTGCAACGGCGCCTTCTCTCGCCTTTTTCGAAGGGTTTGGCGGCTGCGGGAACGAGAGGTGATTACGCTGTTGTACATGCGTACGTGTAACCAGATTCAGTACGGCTAAGCCTAACACTCAAAAAATCATTGTTCATTGACAAAAAAGCAATTTTAAACTACTTATAGCCATGTTTTTAATTTTCATTTATCGATGTTATTTCTTAGTTTGTTCAAAAAATTNTATATATATATATATATATATATATATATATATATATATATATATATATATATATATATCACTTAACAATTAGGAGCGGATGGTTGCAGGCTGCAAATGCGAACAAGAAATTCTATATAATTAGGTTTTGATCTACGGTAAGACGGGAAAAAACAGAACCCACAGAGATGTAGCCTTTTTGTGATCTAATCCAACGCTAACGAGAAATTGGCTCAAGTGCTAGAGCTCAGAATCTATCATATAACACACGGGTTTTTTGGCGTACAAATGCACTCCCCGCGAAGATTCGGAATCACGATCATTCTGTTTTTTTTTTCTTTCGTCAATTCCTTCCTTCTCTCTGCTTTTCATTCCCTCCTCCATACGACTTCTCCCCCATTCTTTACTCTTTGGCAATTCCCCACTGCCATGTCGTAGCATCCCTCTTCCCACCTTTACCTCCCATTACTGGGCTACGTCTCCCATTCGTCCCATTTATCTTGTGCTTCGCTCCATTCATCTTCGCTAACGGCTTTTGGATGCCCCAGTTCTGCTCGCTTCCCACGCGGTGCAAGTGACGAGCGGATGAATTTTTGCATGGGGAATTTCAATATGCATTTTATCAATTCTGCGGGAAGTTTGCTTCTCATTTCCTCGGAACGCTTGCAGCGCTGTTGCGCCGCGGTGGAGAAAAGAAGTACTCCCACCGTAAATCCAACGTCAGTTACCTTCTCGAGATTTTTGTTGTCGTGGTACGCGGAAGCCATTATAAAATTGATGAGGCAGAAATCTGTTTACAAAGCCTTCACGAAAAATTTTATGCATTCAATCCAATCAGAAAAATAATTCATTTAGTAAAAGAGTTTTAAAAGCCATGTACTAATTTCTCTTTCAGTTGAATATGATATTTTTGTAAAGTGTTTTGTTAAGTAATAACTGAGATCTGCAGATATTACAGGAATATTATTAGTATTGTTCGAGAATCTGCTACAGATTTTGAAAAAGTTAAGTACAGTGAAACGGAAGAAAAAATAACTCATCCACGAAAACGGGAAACTTATGAAACAAATGTATATACTCATCATGTGTAATTTTTTAAACTAGACATATCCCACAATTTATGGAGTTTTAAAACCTTTAAATACAACAGTAATATTATAAATTATTTTTTACTCAAATTTCTCATCATTTAGGAATGAATCTGTCAAAACTCAAACCTAGAAAAAACAGTTGTCTTTATTACGTTTGATCTTACTATTGTGGTATATAAAAATAAATTCAAACAAAACTGTTAGGGAATTAAAAACATTGAGTAACCAATGTATATTGCTATAATGGATTGTCAGTCTATTGTTTACTAAGCGTCTTTCCAAACTTTGCAATTGAAACGTCATGACTACGGACCCCATTGATACTGCTTTTCGAGTCAATTCAAACGCACAATCATCCGAATTCGTTGAACATCTTGGTCTCTTGGAGAAGTGCTCATAACGAGACGAGAAAAGAATTGTTCCAATGGTTTACTGAGGTCTACAAGAGTTTTCACGCGCAGAATCCCTCAAATCTCTCCCTTTTCGTCCTTGGATTTCGAATGGAACTAGGGATCAATGGGACTGTCTTTTCTTCAGAAACTATGTCAACAACCAAGAAGTAAATACAAAAATTAAGTTATAAAAATTGTACGATTATAAAGCTAAGTTCGAAAGGAGTTTTGTAATGTACTTCATTTTTTTGCACATTATAATTACAAAACAATCTCATTCAAAGACAATTGAGCAGACATAGATTACTCTTCAAAATCCTGTTTTTTAAATACCGTCCTACTCTCTTTACAACACTTATGGGATAAGAACGCAAGCAACCAAAAGGTTATATCATAAATTAAATTATGATCGTTAGCAACGTTACACTAAAGAGAGATGTACAAATATATATTCTCCTTCCATATTGTTCTAAATAGTTTCATTATCATCACATTACACAATCATTCATCGTCGAAATTAAATATACCTAACCCAATATTTACCCCTTAATTTGAAGAAAAATCACATCAAGGTTAATTATCTTGAAAATTGATCAACTTATCATGTTGATATTCATGCTTTTTCATTAATAAAATCTTGAACAACTCATTCGTGATTCCTAATCTTTTGTTTCAATTATTTGTGGAATAGGCGAGAAAAATATTAACACTTTTTTGTATTTCTCATTATTTCAGGAAAAATTTTTTATATTGAATTATATGTCGTTGTCACTGTTCCACCAAAAAATTATTAAAAACGAAAAAAAATTGGGCCCCTTATCTTTTCTTTGTAACGTTAAAACAGAATGGAAAAATTGTTTATTTGCTACAACAATAATTTCTGTAATTTCAATTATACTGATTTATCAAGATATACTTAACATATAGAAAAAAGTTACACTTCATATCGTTGACTCAGTGCTGTGACGTGACTACAAATTGATTGGTTTGAGGATGAACAGGTTTGAAATTTTCTCCGACATTTTAGCTCCCACTTTGCACTGCTTGTCTAAAGGGGCCTTTTCAATCTGCATTGAGTAGTCAAGTTGTAGCAGTGTACACAGGGTACTAACGAATGCTTTTCCTCTCGATCATGTTACCGAAATAACCACAATTCTCGAATTATCAAGTTGTAGAATTAAGTGGACGATATGATGATAAAGCTTGTGTGTAGATTCATACTTGATAGATGCTATCGTAGATTCATATAATGTAGAAGAAACAGACCGAATTTTGTTATTGAGAAAGCTCAGAATTTGAACGGTGTATTCTCTGTACTATTAAACTCCTATTCACAAAACTCCTTATTATTATAATTCTGAAGTAATTTTCGTTTTCTTAAAAGTTTAAAAATAAATTTTATAGGATATGACGCACTACTCACATACATTGGCCCGACGCCACTGGTCGGAAGCCAAGAGCAACCCTACAAAGCACCAAGAACATAGAATTCTACAAAAAATGTCCTTAGAGTCCAGGTTTTTTACTTAGAGGGAAATAATATTATCTGTAGGGTAAAAATTTCACAAAGAAATGGAAGTAGATTCTCTTTCTTTCTGAAAAGTTGAGAGTGAAACGATTTACTTCGTATGACTTGTTGAAAGGATTGAGGTTCTTCGCATGAATTAAGTATTTCGATGTGAAATTTTAAGTGGATGAAGTAGGTATCGGAAAGAAACAGTATTTTGCAAGTATGGACTTACCTGTCTATTGAAAATTCTGTCGTTTTGTTGATAAAATCGACGATGGTTAAGTAGCCAAATATTTTTCTTGTGTTTGGAATAAATATTAATGGCTCATTGACACAAACGATTTGAAAAATCTTTCAGAATATAAAATGCACGAAAACAGTGTGTTCAGACATTTTTTTGGTGTTATATTATAAAGACAAGTGATTCATTTCTGAACTCATTCTTTGTGCAAAACAAGTGACAAATCTTAAATAATGAGCATCTGTGAACAGCGACGTCTCATCTATTCATTATTCTGGCCATTGGCGCGTCAACTCGCGCTACAGCGTGAATTTATGCACAGCGAGCCAGGCCATGGACTAGCACTGCTCGCCAGTCAGACGGACGACCACTCGCTCTCGGACAGAGAAACCGACTCACTCGCTCTCTGCATCCACTACCAGTCGGACGGGCACTTGCCCTCTAGACGGGTGCTCTCTCTCTAGACTTGCTCTAAGTGACTCATCTCACTCGCTCTCTGGACTCACTGCAGCACACGCACACTCGCCCTCTGGACGAACTCGCAGCATGCCACTCTCTCAGATGGTAGAACAGCCAGCAACGCATCATCCCGGCGAGCTAAGCAACATGACGGACTCGCCGTCATTCATCACTTGCCTCGCCAGCAGGCACTCGCTCGCGGTCACCTCACCGGAGCAGTCAGCAGTCGGCAGACGGACAGTCACAGTCAGACTAGACTCGCACGCCACTCGTCAGCAGTCAACACTAGACTCGCTATTCATCACTAGCCGTCTGCTCGTTCTAGCCGCACCATGTCGACTCGTTGCGAGGAGCACTCAAGTACTGGGCATTCCTTCTCTTCGCTCTCCAACCTTGTCAGCGAACACACCTCGCTTCGCATCACTACTATCGTGGATCGGCATGCTAGTCGACATTTTCCGGCTTCAACCCTGCACCACGACGTAGTCGAAGGCACTTTTTGTCCACCTGACGATCTTTCTTCAAATTCGTTGGATTTCAACTCAGCCCAACTTCACTTCTCTGAATTTCATCACATCACTTCAACTCGACCTTCAACGTCATCTCGGCTGCTTTCCAGGATCATCCCATCTCATCACGATCTATCATGGAAATTCAGTATTGTATAATTTTTCTCCATTATCTTCATTTTATGTTTTATTAAACTGTTATTTGTTGGTAATCACTATTCATCTTGCACCTCATTCTTTATTGTCATTACAGTTGGTCCTTCGAACCGAATCACCCCCATGTGCAGGTAAATACAATAAATTGTCAGCACATTTTTGGTCCTTCAAAACGTATATCAATGTGCAGCTATTTTTCTACGGAAAAAATTGATTGCACACTTTATCAGTTTTATTTTCATCGATTGTATTGAAAACTATTTTTTCGTTTATTCAGTTATATAGGGGAGTAAGTTGTTTCATTCGAATTTAAATTTAAACGCCGCACGACACTCGCTCTTCTTACTATATAGGGTGAACTCATTTATACTTATTATATTTTCATCCATGTGGCATCCCTGCCGATTACTGGAATGCATGTAGTCAGTTGATGTGTGCATACTTTGATAGCGTGTCTTTGAGTAATTTTTGATGAACCCTTAGAGATATTTAACTTAAGTGCAACATGAAATCCTGGTTTTCAGGTGTTAACTTATTTAAAAGTTGTATACAACTGTATTATTCCAATCAGAATCGTAAAGATATGGATTTGAGTAATACAGGGAAAGATGTTAGTTTTGGTGGGACTAGTTGTTACAGTTGTTGCTAAATTCAACATAATCTAATCATTTATTTAATTTAACAGTTAAAGAAATAATGTTTCCATTTTATTTAAACCAAAGATATTTCTTTTAAATACTGCATACAAGTTACATTAATGTTCCTGAAGCTGGTGAAAGGAAAGTGATCCGATAGCGGAAACCAATGGTGAGTGCCATTTTAACGGGTTCATCGGTAAAAAAATTTAAGAGACGAAGCCGATAAACGACAATCAGTGAAAAGAAAAGTCACTCTCTATGAAAAAACAACTTACAGATAAAAAACTTGAGTCTCCTAACAGAAGCCTTCGGACGAAGAGGGCGATGACTGCTTTTGTATTGATTATGCAAAAGCTTACTCAAAATTCAGACCACCTAAAAATGGATGCAATGTACAGAGTGGGTTGCGCGTAGTTTGATTGTGTGTAAAAATGTTCATCGGACAATGATTGGCATGATACCTCATTAGAATAACATTTGCTATTAAATAAATTTTTGAAACCAAAGTATCATTAGCTCTTATTTGTAGGAATGAAAATGTAATGCCATAAAATCATAAACGTATTAGATTTATTTTATTGCATCAAATATTTTATGTAATATAGTTCCCTGTCTGGAGTTCAATTTAGCAATAATATTAAACCCCATTCAATATAATATAATAAAATAATTTATTAGCTTGCTCCATAACTGGTAGATTGTTTCATGGTTCGGAATCACGCTTTCTCCGGGGTATTATGGGTACGAATCGGTTGCGCAATACACAGACAACTAAGTCCCCACAAAGCAAACACAGCGATTGTTTTGCATTTACTTGGCATTGTTACAAAAAAAACAACCAATACTAAATAACATACGAAATAAAAATACACAATAACCAAAGAGCATGGAAAGTTACAAAACAGTAGTGGAAATTGAATTGCGAAGCAACCAATTAATAATACAAAGATTCACGACGAATACAATGAATATTCCCCAAAATACATAATTCAAGTTAACATGATAATTTCGAAAAATATCAGAAGTTACAAAAATCATATAATAGCGTATTCTTCCAACATAAGTAAACTGAAGCAACATCATCTCATGTAAATAGTCACAGTAATTAGAGGAATTTATAACTTTACGGTCTAAATAACTAAAGGAATTTCTGATGTTGAATATATGAAAAACCGTGACTACATGAAGGAATATAACTGAAATGTCCAACAGCAAAATTACATGAATGAACCATGCAATCAGATAATACGTAATAAATAAACAAAAAAGTACTCAAATCCCTCACAATTTGAATGAATACGCCCAAATCGCACGAAATTCAGGAAAAACTGTCATGACCGCCACCGTCACAACTTCTAAGCTTGTTCAATAAACTTTACCACGCGACGTTCCAACATGCGTCGCTCTCTGAGAACTACTGCCTACTCAGCTCTAACCTTAGTTAGAACATCCTAACTCTGGCTCTAACTCACTACAACAATTGACTTCGGCACGGCCCCTTCATGCGGGCCGAGCGAATGACACAAGTCACCGAATTCCATAGAATTATTACTTCATTTTACAATACGTTTTTTCCCCCATATTTATTTATATTTTAACGTAATATAGAGTAGTTATCGCCTCCAGTTGTCGTCCTAAATAATTTAGCATTAATTAATTCGAAAATAACTACTTTAAATTAACACCAGTTGTCCTAAATAATTATCTCAGTCACTTTTGTCGTCCGTTTATTTATTTATTTATTTATTTAATATCTCATTTGTAACTTCCGTAGTAATAATTTTATTATTATACTAATATCCTTCATTCAGTGTAAGTTGTCAGTTTTCGTGTATTCTCATTTGCTTTTGTTGTTAATTAACTAACCAAATCACAATCACATTCCTCAACGCATTGAAAGCTGACCTTTACAAGGCGTACAATGACTTGGTGCATTATATTGACACACGGATCAGTCGGAAGAGGTCAATAAGAACACTATCGGCGGTTGGACTACAGCCAGGAATTCTCGCCGTCCTTCAAGTGCTATTACCCGGATAGACCAACGACACATGCACCAGCGCAACTCTTCACTCAGAATAGGTGTAGTGTGTTAGATGACATGTCCCAGTTTCCTCCCCCACCTAATTCTGCTACACGATTACTTCTTTTCCAGTCAAGTACCTGAACCTGTTCACAAACCACGCACTGGTAAGCACAGCCACCCAAATCCACGTAAAGTAGTGCTACCCAGAACCAACTTCGTCGTAGAAATCAAACGTGCTCATATTCGCTGATTCGCACGGTCGCCGCAAGTCCTCCGTTTTGCGTGGATTGCTTCCCGACCAGTTCTCAGACTCCGATTTCTTTAAACCAAACGCTTTTTTGGGTAAAGTTATTCGAGAACTGGACACCTACACTAAGACACTCACAGAGCGGGACACAGTAATCATCATAGGCGGGCAGAACGATATTAACTTGGGAGGACAATCCAACGTTTCTGAACATGTACAAAAACTAAAAACGGTCTCTCAACACAAAACATAATACTCTCTTGCCTGCCTCAACGTTTCAACGTTCCACAAATAAACCACGGAATTAACTTGGCAAACATCTCCCTAAAACATCACCTGGCAGACACAGAAATCACATTTTTTGATTTGCAACCACACCTGACTGCCAAGGACTTTACCCAGCACGGTTTACATCTGAGACCGTCTGGGAAACATCATTCCGGTTTTCTCCTAGCATCACATCTGACCTCACATCATCCACCAGCCCCATTACCCGCTCCTACACCTCCTGTTTTTACCTCATCACCTCCTCCTCCACCTCCCTGTGCACCAGTCTCTACAGCTTCCTCATCTACCACGTCCTCATCTATTCTTACGTCCACATCTCGTTCCGCCCCCAAACACAATTACAAGTTGCGCTCAAGAGAACGATGTGATACTTGAAGGTGACAATCGCGTTCGGGTGCAGTGTGCAGGTGTGATCCGGGATTAGAAGTTGTGCAAAATTCAAATTCCCCTCCACAATCTAATCTCAATTCCATTTCTCGAAAATCACAAACTTCTTGTGAAAATAAAATAATTATACTTCATCATAATGTCCAATCTCTTTCAAACAAATTGACAGACATTAAAATTCTGGTACACGAAAATCCATTCGATTTGCTATGCCTCACAGAACATTGGCTTTCAAATAAGAACATCAATGATACTGCTATTTCTAATTATTATTTAGCAAGTTCTTACTGTCGGCAAAATTTTAAAGGCAAAAAATTCCCATGGAGGTATGTGTCTCTATGTTCGTAATGATATTTTATCTTCTCCACTGCCAGGCAACGAGAACTTCCGCGTAGGTAGTGTGTTCGAATTTTCAGCAGTTAATCTGACATACACCGGTATTATTGTTTTGTGTATTTATAGACCTCCTCAATCAGATCTTGATATATTTTTTCGGAAGTTCGAGATTGTTTTGAAACATATTAAACATAAATCTACGAAATATATCGTTATATACAGTGATTTCAACAAAGATTTCCTGAGTACATCCGACTTTGCACATTCACCAATTAATCGATTCAACAATGTTATCGACTCCTTAAACCTTATTACTACGATAAACGACCCCGCTTGCCCCTCCACTTCATCTCAAACATTGCTAGATCAGATTATCATAAACAATGAAATCTCGTATATCTCTGAAGTGTTTATCGCCGGATACTATGATCACCTTGCTCAAGTGTTGAGTATTAAAGATAAAATAAAATCACTTAAAATCCTTTACAAGTTTTCAAAAGAGTTTATTGACGCAAATCAATCCATATTTATAAATTATTTGCGTGAAGAAACATGGAAAGATGTTTACAATTGCCAAAACACCGACGAGAAGTTTAATGTATTTATCTCATTATTCCTAAAACATTACAAATCTAGCTTTCCCATTAAACGGAAGTTAATTAACACAAAGAAATACAATAGATGGATCACCTAAGGGATAAGAATTTCTTCAAAAAACAAACGCCGTTTATATTATCTTTCAAAACTCTATAACCAACCACCCGAATTCCATGTTTATTTTCGCAAATATAAGACTATTCTTCGAAAAGTGGTCTATGCATCTAAAATTATGGAAAACGAGAGGCAGGTAATAAAATTAAATAACCGGACGAAAACCATGTGGAATATTGTAAAAAATTACACATCAACTTCTGAAAATAGCGAAGAAAATATTTCTCTACTAAACAATGGCAAAATCGTATTAAATCCTCAGGACATTGCAAATTTGTTTGATTCTTACTTCTCAGAAGTAGGTAAAATAACGAACTCAATATATCCAAACCAATGTCCTAGATAATATTCATCGTCCTAGATTGTCATCCACTCTTTACCAAAAAGGACCAAATCATTCGGGAATCATTCTATACAATTCCTTGTCCAAAAATATATAAGATATTATTAAAATAAATGTCTTCAAATCCTCAGGTAATAGCTACCTACTGTAGAAACAATACAATATAAAATAATTAGGAGCTTATACAATATAAAAAAATTTATTGATTATAATGGATGTTAAATTTTCTCTTGTACCTGAACACTGTATTTTGCTGTAGTACTTTCAAAATAATTTATAACAATTTCAAAAACTATTTTCTTGGATGATTGTGTTGTGTCTTATAATTCATATTAATTTAGTTTAATGTGTACTCAAATTTGGCATGGCAGTGTACATTAATCCTGTAGCCCCATCCTGGCCCGGGTTTTTCTCCGGTTTTCCTTCGGGCAGAGGCGGATTTCTTATACAGATTCTCGAGACTTTTGTCTAGGGGCGCGTTCTTTGAAACAAGAAGTCGTAAATTTTGTGTTATTTCATTTGTTATGATTTGTAAACACTAAACTCAGAATAATCTATAGTTCGATAATAATTCGGGCATGTAAAATAAATATTTTATGTTTAATTACAAACATATTGATATTCTATTGGTATTACAACTCGTTGCTAACTTTTCATCTTATCTAGGAATTTTTGTTGAAATTTTTCAATCCGCCTCTGCCTTAGGGCCCTTGATCGGAATTGATGGGATCGTCCTTTGCTTGCTCCCGGAGAGTAAACTTGTTTATTGTCCTCCACGTGGTTATACGCAGTTTGCACTGCTTTTTGACAATAATTTTATTTATTTATATTTAAAAGAAATGTTCCTGCGTGAGCGCTTTTCGTACGTACCCATCTCCATGAGTGTCAGCTCCTGCGTATAGTCTCTTCCCCACCGCTCCATTAGTTTGTCCTCCTGTATTTATTCTCCATGATTATCTGATTACGAAGAGTATACGTAATAACTATAGTATACATCTCAAGAAATACGTTCTAGTGCACAATAAGCGTCTCCTGATGTGGCCCAATTTTTCATCTTGGTTTATAGAATATTTGGCGGCAGTTTAAAACATCACCTATGAAATTACACAACAATTATCACGTACAAAATAAGGATTGATTTTTTTGTGGGGTTTTAGGGCTCGTCAACGCCAAGGTCATTAGACCCCTTAATAAGGATTGAGGGGCCATAACGGCAGTATCTGACCCCATCTAGTGTAACAACATACTCCGTAATAGGGTAAGTCTCTAAAATGTACAATTTTGTACAAGTTTTTAATTGTTTGAATTTTCAATATGCAATTGTTTAAAAATTGTTTCAAATAATCAATAATTATATAAATTTAAAAAAATGAATATATTTAATTATTGATAATAGTGTTAGTTGAATACTGAGCCCATGATAAACGTTTTAGACAGATACGCATCAGTTATAACAAAACAAAATTCACAACCATAAAATAGTATTTAAATTAACATACTATCATAAATAAGAGTGATTAAATATGAGAGTATGTAAGTCGCAAACGTCAGTTTCCATTATATTGTTTTAAATTATGAGCACAGTTTTTGCCTGCAGATGGCAGCATATATATGCTTGTCGTAGAGACTGCGTGACATCTCGTAGGTACGCAGTCAGTCGGAAGCAACCAGTGCACGATATCGGTTGCGTAGCATGAGTGTTCACGAGAAGAACAGCGTACAATTGTGTGCGAAAGAACTGTGCACAGGAGAAATGTATCGTGAATTGCATTCTGTGCCTGCTGACAACTGTTGCCCACAGAAAGTTGCGTTCAATAGGATCCAGACGTTTAGGAAGGGAAGGCAAAGCATCAGAGATGGAGGGTGTCCTGGTCGTCCTCCGCGGGTGTCAACTGCAGTCACAGTGCAGGATGTGGAACAAATTATTCGTAATGACTGGCGTGGGACGATCGATGACGTAGCGCATGCTGTAGGTTGTTCACATGGAACAACAAGGAAAATCGTTCATGAGCAGTTGCATTTTCGTAAAGTTTTCCCACGATGGGTGCCCCGCCAGTTGTCTGAGGAACGCAAAAAGAAGGTAATGGGTCTGTACTTGCAGCACTTCACTTGGTACACTGAGGAAGGAGAGGACATTAAGGCACGAATGTTACGAGGGACGAGTGTTGGGTTTACCACTTTCAACCCGACATTCAACCTCCCCAACAAAAAAGGTTCAAGACGATTCCACCCGACGACATAGTTATGCTCACTGTGTTTTGAGAAATACGTGGGGTCATAATGCAGAAATTTCAGCTTCACGGTGAGATTGTTAATGCTGCGTCGTACGGTACCACTCTGCGGGAACTCCGACAGACCATTTTCCGCAAGTTACCTGGACTCCTGACATAAGGATGTGATTCTTCTGGATGACATTGCCCGCCCTCACACAGCAAGACAAACGCAGTGGCAGTTATAAACATTTCGTTTCGAGCAGTTATAAACATCATACAGTTCCAATCTAGTCCCAGAGATTTCCATCTGTTTGGACCCCTAAAAATCATTTGGGTGGCCATAATTATGAAACTGAAGATGCCGTAATCCAAGAGGCAACTCGTTGGTTGCGACAGCAACCAAAAGACTTCTTTGCCACCGGCTTTCAAGGACTTGTAAAGAAATAGGATAAGTGACTGAATGTCAAGTCAAATTGTCCCTTAACAGGCCCCAAAGGTGCCCAAGGTGTTCGCGGAGGGTCGAGCTCTGCAATTTCTTGGCGTTGGCACAAGGAGGAGGAGGTGTGACCAGCATCTCGCTCCGGTCAGTTTGACCCCAGAATAGACCCGATACTCGTTTTACAGCAGACTGAGTAAGTCTGGGAGTCAGTCTGGATGTTGGGGTGGGATTAAAAATCCTCATACCATCGGATATTGAACCCTGGCCATCCAGCCAACAACTCAACGCTCTACCCACTCATTATATCGAAAAGGGAAATATATATCAGGAGGTTACTTTGGTTATTATTGCCTCTATCCAGTTTTGCAACTGGACATTGACTTACTTATGTACTAAAAACTCAAGATATTTTCTAACCCTGTAAACATTCTCAAAACTTATATTTGTAGTGTTTTCGTAAAAAATATTGTTTGAAAAATGTCCCCATGTACTCTCAGTGCAAATTGTGAAGAATCTCTTGTTCCTAAGTGGTTACTACGATTTTACAAAAACAAATTTTACGAAAACAAATTTTATTGTTGATAATCGCTATAAACTGCTTATAAATATTCTATCCATAAAAATCCAACATTACTAGAACATTTTTTTAAATCCATATTTGAAACGTAAGTATATTAATTTTCTCTCTCCTGATTTACATTTTGTTGAATTCCGCCTCTTGGCCACGCGTGACCCTACCATGGAGAGCTTTTAGATTTGGGTATACTTCACTCTTCATATAACTCGTAGAGTACTCACCTTAGTTGTGAATTTCTCAAATTGAGTAAATAACTGTTTTGTGGATATCAAGCTAGCACCTGTTCTTATTGCTTGTCCATGCCTCGTCAACGCTATAATAAAATCCCTTCTTTCCTCATCGTACAAACGGAAATTCTATAAAATGTGTCCAACACCCTCATTCTCTTGACCACAAAAAATAGTTTCGCCTCTGCTTTCCCTATTCTTCTCAAATACTACATGAAATTTCCATGTTCGCTGATTACCTCCAAAACTGCTTTTGTTGGTTTGAACCATCGCCTATTTCGCACTGCGTACGTCACGTCTGGTATTAGTCTACAATTGCTTCTTCCGTACTCCACCGTATTTGCTACGCCTGCATTACGTCCCGTTAATACGAATCTTCACCTTTTTCTCTCCTTTTCATCTTGAGTCAATTTCAGTTCTCCGTTTCTGTTTCAACCAAAACCACATTCGCACTTTAGGGCGAAATACGTCCAGTGTCAGTATTCCTAAAATCACTTCCAACCTTTGTGTTGGTACATTTGCGTAACACCCACTGAGGCGTAGTAGGTACACTTTATATCACGATTTTACCATAACACACATTTCCTCACAGCTTTCTGTCACTCATTCTGACTGTTAGCTTTCTGCTGTTTACTGCGGATGCAAACTGTTAGCTTTCAGAGTTAAATATTACTCGCGGTGGATGTAGAACGTAGCGCTGAGAAAAATCCATTCCTGTTAGATTGAAACAAGAGTGGTATTAGTTCACATACCTACATACCTCATCGCGTTCCATTATCTGGGAAACCAAATCTCTTTACTGTACAAGGAAAGAAAACTAGACATATCCCAGTTGGAACATAACACTATTGGACAGGGCCACCAAGTTTCTAACATACTACTCGACGTTTAGTGAATCTTAATGAAAAGGACGGTGTTCACGGGCAAGATCGCGTTATAACACCCGCAATAGTGGGGGATAATTGGCGTCCAAAGCTATGTTTAGATGTTACACACCTCACTGACGGGTGAAACTCATCCCCATCCAGTCAGTGCGATGACGTTAAAACATCTTCTGACCCAATGAACTTCGCCACCCGTCTAGGCAGGAAATCCTTTTATACTCGGCCCGAGACCATCTACTTCCCAGCTCACTGAGAGTCGTCCTCAAGCGTTTAACATTGGGGTGAGGGACGCGTTTATGTGTCGTGAGGGACCCTTTGCGAGTCACTCGCAACGGCCACCTTTATACTAATATCACCGATGCCCCGAATGGTTCATAAATTGGTTTTGGAACTAAGCAATTATAACCACTACCAATCTTTGAGATAAAACGTATGTTTCTGGGCTAAGAATTGCATAAAAGGTTATGGTGGAATCGCTCTTCTCATTGTGATATTTGTTAACAAAATACTATGAATAATGATGCAACACGTTGAGAAGAAGCTGTAAGAAATATGTTAATACGAATTTGCTTCAAAAGAAGAATTTTTGTTCTAGCTTCCTCCATGGAAGAATTGATTGAAAATACACGTTGTTTTGTATAGAAACATTAGTAACAAATTTGAATCAAAATCTAAAATCGTTCAATTCGCGAAAATACATTTTTAAATTTTAAACGTGGGCCAGAATAGCGACTAGAAGAAAATTAGCTGCGTGTCTGTTCTGAAAAAGAGTTCAGGGAACTTAATTATTGACGTATAGAGCAATAGAGGTCGTGGCTGCTTTGGAAACTGCATTCGACTTCGAACAAAATATTTGCTCTGTTACTATGAATATTAAACTATGCGTTCATTTCGCTGAGTCGAATAAATTGTACAGAGAAGCAAGATAAGTAATAGCTGTCACATTAAGACAAAATTAGTAATCTTGGGGGTTGAAGTTATGTTGAAATATTTTAATTAAAAACACTGTAGAACGTCATATCTACTTCAATACAGTTCAATACATGGATTGTCGGAGGAAAGTACCCATCGGTAATGCAATATTCCACTAATTTTTGTCATAAAATAGCTTCTTATTGAATAGTTCGAGTACTCTCTAGTGTGATGTCATGGATTGAGATAATTCGATGTAAATTTAAAGAGATGGTATGGATGGAAAATTATCTCACAATTGTTTGAAAAGATAAAGTGAACGTAAAAAGGAATTTCAACAATTTAAGTGTAAAGAATACACTTTTTTGTTCTTGTTTATAACATAGTGTCAGTTTCATCTTCTGTATTCTTTCATTCATGTGAAAACACTCCTTGAGTGCATCACTTGAGTCCTATATACTAGGAAGTGTAGTTGTTAAAATTCTCCTTATGGCCGCGCGCAATCTTCCCTGTATTTTTACGTAAACTTTTTATTGCCCTAACTGTATTTTAAGTTCATATTCTAAGTACGTCTACCGTCGGGCAACAACGTCAACTACTCGAGCTCAAGTAAAGATATGTACAGAGACAAAAAGTTAGATAATACAAACGACTGCTTTTCATTTACTTGTTAAAACAATGGGTATGTCAAAAAAATGTTATTTGCAAAATCTACAACTTTCATTCCTCAATAGAAAGTTAATTATGTTTTCTTGATAGACCATTTATTTTCCTATAGAACAAACTGAGAATCCCAGGTGTGGAAACATAAAGCGTTTCAATGATAAATAATGTATATGATTTCTTTACAATAAATGTTGGAATCTTGAATATTTCCTTTGGACCTGTCGACAGATCTATAGAAGAAGATGCCAGGATATCGCATTCGAGGCAATAGCCCGCTTCCCAGGTGCTACCTCAGGGGCATGCCATTTTGTGAATGCGTGGTAGGCAAGCAGAAAGAAGCTGGCAGTGACGGGCGAAAAACGGCACATCGAATACGACTGGCTGTTATTAAAAGCGCAGAATTCCAGGTAAAGCGTGGAGTGGAACATGGCGGATGGCTATGTACTTCTTGTATGACGAGACTAAACAGGAAATACAGAATCTGATCCGATTCAATAGCAAGGACAGAGATGGGAAAAACTTTTTCCTACGAGTTTAAATTTTTTTGTTCAAAAACCCTTTTAGCGAGGTAAAATTGTTTTTACCTTTGACACTGTTGGCGTGAGGGGATGAGTGTCCTGACGGCTCGACGTATCTCATTGAACCAGGATCACCCCCACCCTACTCAGTCACCTTACATTTATTCCGACAAAAATGTGAAGTGTTGCGAGTAGCATTGCACCTTGTGACTGAAATGTATTCACTGTATCTACCCTTAATGGTTCCGAATAAATAGAGAGTTAGGATTATACTCCTGGAGAGAGTTCCAATTAGAGGGTAAATCAATATTAAGTTGACCATTAGCTCCACAGTTGGTTCTTGGCTATATTTGTGACTGAAATTGTCGCAGTGTTTTTCTTCATATATTCGACATTTATATGTCAAGACCATCGAACAATACTATTCATAGTTTTGTCGTGACCATATTTGTTGGGTTGTGCAATTTTCGTGATTCGAATATTCATAAAAATAATTGTTACACAGACTCGGTTGATTTTCGATGGATGAAACAAAATTTAGGGGTTGGTAATTTTACTAAGTAAAATATTGTTCATATGTACTATTTTTTTATTTCCTTTAGATTCAAAATTGACGAGTAAGTTTGTACATCAAAGTGAATAAAGTTTTACTCATTTACATTATACACGTTATTTATTTGGAATTAAAGGCATATATAGCTTAACAAAATTATATGAAAGTGATTTTACAGTTCCACCACAATTAGCATCGAGGAGTCCTCAGGTATCCTGTAGTTTTTACGAATTATTTAGTTGCATTGCTTCAAATTATTCAAAATTAGGCCCTCTGTAACTATCGTGGAACCGGAATTAAAATTATCAACATAAATTGTTTTTGGAAACCAAACCTACGAGGAAAACAAAAACGCGTCTAGGAATATTAGACTGGTAAAATAAAAATTATTTTCCAAAAATTAAGAGAAACTGGTGAATCAATTACCTTCCGACTATTTCATATTGTATTGGCCCTTAAATTAGATTCTGCGAGTTAACTTTCTTGTGAGGCCACATCATCCAGTAATCCTTGACTTCGCATTTCTGGAATTAGATTCGTACGAATGAAATGCCTATATTCGGTAATGGATAGAGAATTCGAAAAGCTGGGTCCAACGTTCTGACAGCATGACTTGTTGTGCATCCGATTGATCCTAGCTCATCATGTTGGAACCGGAGACCGATATGAACCGATGCGATGAGGGTCGTCCCACTGAGTATTTGGTGGAGTGGTCTAATTTAACGTAACTCTGCCATACTATTGAAACTGGGGTACTAATACCACATGGGCAGTAAAGCTAATAATTGACCGATGTGAGTTGGTAACAAGTAAGACCATATAAAATGAATGTCCTGCATCGATCAGTTACAACGTATGTTTGTCAGTTCAAAAGTAACAGGAAATTGTGTAGTATCTCATGAATAAAATAGATGAAACAGTTTCAAAATTGGACAGATCGCAAAACTGGCATTATACAATAAATACCATCCTCCTCCTTGATTGTACAACTGAATAGTAGAGGTAGACAGAACTTATTCAAATTAATATAAGAAAACAAGTTTGGTAAGGTGAGTAGACAAAGAGCTCTGTAAAAGTTAATTCTTGGAATAACTGATTTTCTTCACGTATAAATAAAATGAACGGACTTAACATCTTACATTCCCAGAGTGTACATTAGTCTTTATGCCATGTCATAATTATTTTTCGTTGAATTTATTATTGTTTGCCCCATATAAAGTTCTTGACATAAGTAAAGTTACCTCCAAACTTTCAACTAAAAACTAATGATTTGTTGTTAATCGAAATAACACGAGAAATGTTGTGAAGCTCACATATACACTTTCGGATTGAGGTCAGATACGTTGGCAGGTGGTATCGAGTTCAGTAGGGCACCGTGACGCGGACTAGATAGAATATAAAAGTCTCGTAGGAAGACACGTTCACTCTCATTTGGCACTCTCATTTTGCCGTCACGACGTCACTGTACGCCGCTCTGTGGCCCTGTCCGGCCACCCCGCAGAGAACCGCTGCCACGACCACCGAGCTGGCTACGTCATGGGCATCCGCTCCAGAACCACTCACAACGACGCCGATACCGTCTGCCTTCGAACCTCGTAATCAGTGAGTATTAAACAAGTATTACCCACGAATGACGTTTCACTGTGGAGACGGACCCCGCCCCCTCCTCTCCGTCCAACCGTATTCTATGTCGTCTCTTGCTGGCCCAGACCGCTCGCTGGAGTCGATGTAACGCAAGAGCCCACGACAGAAAGATCAATATATATACTGTGATTTCAGAATATAACAGACGTTCCATACGAAACGGTCCAAAAAATAATAATTTGGTAGCTCGAAATTTTTTTAAAACAATATTTTCCCTTGTCCTTTCTTTATTATTCAGAAGTTCAAAATTTATTTTTAAAACAACTAATCTCAAATCACTAACGTGTGGTGGCCACCCGCGCGCGCGTATTTTCGCGATTTTTGGCATTTACATTACCGCTCATATCTCATGACATTTCATCTTATATAGCTCGAACAAAAACCACTACAAAGATCATATTTTATTGTCTAAACACCATCCAGTATACATTTTGTCTATTTCTCTTACTTGTATGAGAAAAGTTCATCTAAACTTTGATATCAAAATCGAGAAATTTCACTTTTTGCGATATTTTTGTAAAATATTTAGCGGTATATACAGCTCTATATTTTCTGTGAAAGTAGATACATATTAGTAGCATTACCTAAATAAATATCAACGTTTTTACTTTTATCCGTTATTTTTGAAAAGTGATTTTTTTCTTCTAAATTTTGTCAAGTTTAGGATTAAATAGCGGCAACCTCTGGACAGTTGCGTATGAATTGTGCCAGTATGTGAGTGATTCAAAATAAAAAACGTCATTGAATTTGCATATTAAATTTTACTCAAAAAAGAAACATTTGCTGTTTTTTATTTCTTTTATGGTTCTTTAAGAAAGCGATATTTCGCTCAAATATATCAGAAAAAACTTTTTACATTTACAAATGTAATGTCTTTACTTTATCTAGTTAGTCGATACTCTAGTATTAACATTATTTTCGAAAGTACCAAGAGAGAGAGAGTAATTATGTGTAAGTGAAGATTTCAATTTTAATGAGAAAGACTTAGCAGAGCTTCCCGAAGATCAGGGTTGCTTACATCAGACAATCCGGAACACAAGTCTTTTAGTATAGCACTGCAAAGAGTGGACGGAAAGAGCATTGCTGTCATGTCATTAGTCACACGGTATATGTCAGCAAGGGAAGATATGCATATAATGAGTACTCAAAAGAATGAAAACATATTAGACTTCATATTAAATTCATTAAAAAAATTAACAAACAGTTTGTCATATTGTAGTTATTTCTTTCAGTGCTACTCCTATATTTAATTCTTTTGTAGTCTTGCTTACGCTTTTAGAATAAAAATATTGATTGTACATTTTACCTGAGAGTTAATTTATTAATACAACAAACAACATGCTGCCAAATACAGTAAATTCACCAAAAGATGTTCTTTTCATAGTTTTTCTTTTAGCAATCATATTTACATAAACAAGTTTTTTTCCAAGCCAATTTTTCTTCACCTTCTAGAGTAAGTACCCATCGCTTACCATAATTCAATAATTAATATTTATTAAAATTATTTGATGAAGAGGCATTATTCACGAGCTACCGCGATGAGTCCTCAATTTTTTTAGCTCCCCAACACTTCTCCGTAGTCGAATATACTCGTATATACTTTTGTTCCCGATTGCGGGCTCCGAATAATTTTTATTTCTGTTAGAAGCAAAACTTATGTTCTCATAATCTTCCAGTTATTACGAAAATTTGTGTATAGTTTATAAAATTGTTATTCTTGTCTGAAAATAAGCATAATTTACGGGGACCGTGGTAATTAAGATCCCCATCCTGTTGCATATTTTTTAGTACAGCATATCGACAGCCTACTATTAAAATGACCTATGGACACAGATGTGTACATATGTTAATATTTGTATGTATAATTTTATACATAAATCCACTTCTTCTCTATTCGTCCTTTCCCATGCTAAATCTAACTTTTTTAAATCAAGGTAGCTCTAAGTTAAGATTTTATAAATTCTCTATAAATATAGCAAATCCATAGAAGTAAAACACAAGAATTAAGTTATATCTGGTGCATTGGAGCCTCTGCCAATCTACAATTAATTAGACTCCAGCAAACATTTCATTCCAAATTTCTACCAATTCCTTTTTCTCTTTCCATTTCCTCTAACTATCGGTCAACGAAAAGAGAAGAAAGAATTTCTTTAGATTTCACAATGCAATAAAATTTTGTGACAGATACGATTTTCTTTATCATTTATTGGGGGTGAATAGTCAACAACGATGGAAGAGAACTTTTTTCTTATAACTCCGTGTTTTACCATTTCACTGGAAGTGGTGTAAAATTCGATCACCTTACGGGGTATCACCTTCCCCTTAAAAATTGGTAATAATAATTTTTCAATGTTTCCTCATTAAACCAATAAAATATATTACTTAAATATTAAATTTTTTTATTTAAAAAATAGATGGACGGTTCCTTGCTTGCTGGAGAGTAAATTAACGTATTTCCTTTCATGTGGTCGTACGCAATTACTAACTCATGATTTGGCGATAAATTATATTTGGTATTCGGTAAATATTTATTTCCTGTGCACTATCGCAATATATTGCTACAGATAGTGGTTAGCTATGTCTTAAAGCTAATGTTTAAGATATGCCAATCCCTACAAAATCAGATCCATCCCCTCTCAATAGCAAATCCTATTAACTCCACTGCGACTCTGATGGATCATACGATTATATAGATTGGTCATGTTTTTTTAGTCATATAACTGAAGCATAATGGACGTTATTTATATTTGGGTGACGTTATTTATATAATTTATAAAGAGAACTGTTGACAAGTTTGATAAACTGAAGGATTCATTAACATCGCGCGCAAGATTCGAAACCACATCAATCAGCGTTCGAGCTCCAGTCACAAGTTCAGCTCGGTACTCAATATACAAAAGATATTTCCTGAAAATGTTAATACATAATGGCTTGAAACCAAGAAAAAAATGTGGATTTTTTAGGAAACTTCTCATGCATTATGATAATATTGTAACAGTCTTTTGATTTTGGTGATGATTTTATGTCAGAATGTTTGAGAATAAATAATTTTATTTTAGAATGATTTTGTTCAATTTGTTATTTTCAATTTTGTTTCTTTTATAGTTGGGAAGAGCCTCTTTAGTTTTGTTTTAGAAATTGTAAATAATATGCATAGAGTAGTAATGTATTTGTAACAGTTTACGTACAGCAGTTGACAATTTTCGTGCAGCAGATTCTTGTTCCATTTTCTATGTTAGTTTTGTGAACCTAACATATGCAAACTGGATGTAGAGGTGAAATAAAGGTTTCCGTGTATATTTTGTAATTATCTCGTATTGTTTTGGAAATAAATATCTATCTTCAATCTCTCCTGTGGTACAGGTTCATTTTTAATTTAGTTATCTATTTGACGTGGTAACAGCGACAAACCAGGTTGCTGGTTAGATACCTGCCATCAATAACAGGTTCATAATTATAATAAACGTTGTATAAGTTAAATGTTCTTTTAGACAGCCACAGTAATTTGAAACAATAAAGAGGTGTTTTGGTGTATGAAACGTTGGGATACTGACCTTTAGAGTTACACCCGGCACAACGAAGGTCTGGCTTGGTGGCAGATTGTCCGGCATATAACGGTAGAACTCGAACTCATCCTTGTACCATTTGACGGAGTACAGGCGCTCAGTACCCACGTCAAAGCGACAACGCAATGTCACGTCCTCCTTGATGTCCACTATCTCTGGAACCTGCAGTTCCTCCAGCGTCAATCGGCTCTGAGCGTCCGCGCCGTGGAACACTGCAACACATAGAGGTTGCAGTTAGAATGAGGCAGAATGATCTCTCGAGTGGCTAGAACATGGAGTACTCTGTAACTGGGAATGTCTTTAAATATACATGATATTTGTAAAATATATAGGCGTAATAAAAAATAAAACTTAAGTCTTGCCAATCAAATATTAATTATTAGAGTCAACTTTCAACTGCATAGCAGTCATCTTCAGTAATCTTTCTCCGAACAAGAAAAAGTGGCACATAAATGTACGATTGGCGAGTCTAAAAATATTACTTTTATTTTTAAGCCTCTAAATGATTTGACGTGTTCTTCAACTACAGGGTTAGGTCTCCGATATGACTCAAATAGGAAATAACGGAAAAATTTCATTTCAGTGAATTTTCATTTCATTGAAAAGTTAAAATGCTCAATATTAATTACATTGAATTCTTTACCGATTCTCTCTAGAACATATTAATAACGAAGATTAGCATATTTAGTGCATCAGTAAATATCACGCGGAGATCAATAACCATGAACCGGAAGAGAACATACCATCGACAAATTTTGCACACACACACACAAAGTTGATTAAATGAGTTTACCGTATTATTATCTTGTCCATATATACCTCGTTTATGGGACAAAAAATACACACTGGCATTCTGATCCTACGAATTTTTGCTTTGTCTATCTCTTATGTCTCCATCTATCAAAGTTTTAATCGTGAATAATAAAGAAAATAATAAAAGTATGATGATGTATATATTTTCTTCATTCAAACAGCAATGAGACGAACGTATGAAGCAATGAAAAACAATTCACAAACGACATTGAGAAACAAAACGTTGTAAATATTATAATCCCTTAAATTCTTGCTTGTCACTCACTTTCAATATTTGAGTCGATGAAAGAACAAACCTTCAACACAACTGAGATTACAAGATTTCTTCTAAAAATGGGGAAGTGCGTGCGTAAAAAGCCTTTCATAACCACTCTGTGGACAGCTGTCAGGCGATGGTGCTGCAGTCTATTGTCACCTTCTCGCATATCGTCAAAAAGTGATGAACGTCCCGTCACGTTTTTGGATATTTAATTTCAAAGCAAAAATAATAAACCATGCGGTATTTTCTCAGCGCTATGGAAATAACACTGCTATTTAATACTTCCATGAAATAGATGTTAAAGGCTACCGTCAGTTTATATGAACTTCAACACCCAAGAAAGGTATGTGAACGTATTTTTCTCAACAAATTATACACTAACGGTTTATTTAGCAGGTAATTTATTTTATAAAAGTTATTTACATTGAATGAAAATTGTAGTAAAACTTATCATACTGTGTGGGATGAAGACAGAGTTTTGAAAAACGATGAAACGATGAATCATGAAAAACGATGACTCTTCAAGTACTATTTAAGTACGACAGAAGGAATCATCAAGTACTTATTACATATGACAGAAGGGACTATTAGCACCCCTATTCATAATATAAATACAAACATTTATGAGATATGTTAGCGAGGTCACTCGTTATACGAGGTTTCACATCCGATACAAAACCATTTCTTGCATAAGTGAATGCACATTTTTCTAAAACCAGGTAAGAAAAAATCTGGAAATTGGTATTTGAAGGTTTCTGTACTTCCGACCGCATGGCATTGAACTGAGTATCGTTTACATAAGATCTCGACTAAGAGTGGCTCCCGCCGGTATATGATAGAAACCTATTGAACAGTCCCTACTTCAAAAGATCTTGTATTTATCTCAAAGGATGGCCTTAGTTATTACGACAAATTTTACAGATTAAAGCATTCAAGAAATGCAAAAGCGACATATGTTCTCATTCCTGAAAAATAATTTTTTTAGTACTTTTTTAAAACAAATCGCTGTAGGATAGCATTGACAATGCCATAGCCTTCTTTACAACAAGTACATATATGGCAACCTTGCATGGTAGTTCTGCGCAGTTCTCAGGGCGTCCTACGGTTTCTGATACACGTGTTTGACATCGCGCTCCGAATCTTGCGTTGCATTAAATTAACTTTGTGTTTTCGCATTTGTAATGGTTTGGAGAATTGGATATCAAGATAGTTGTTTCTCAGCTCGTGAATTTCAATAAAAGGTTTGTATTAAATAAGACTTGGTATTGTAGTAATTGGCTTGCAGTAGGTGTACATTTCAATAACCTAAAATCGTTTTTTTATGCAGTTCAAACCCGACGTGGCATATTCAATAATTCTGTATAGTGGAAATAAATTGAAGTACGAAAGGTATGATGTTACATATGTATGTAATGTATGTATGTAATGTATGTATGTATATTTTATTTGTTTCTTTTTCTGAAAAGTATTTCTAGTTCATATAATTCTAGATTCCTCGCCGTGGTTGTGTACCTGGCTGGAAATCAAATTATGATACCACCTTGAAGACAGATGTTTTCTCATCTTCATATCGTCTTCCGAAATCCGAGTAACTTACAAATGAATGGCTACGTACAATACCAAGGAAAAATTGGAACATTGTGAATACTAAAGTTGGCATGGAGTGTGTCAGGAAGAGGGGCAAGTGGTGTGCTGCTATTTAAACTCGTGATGATCCGAAAGTAAAGTTTTTGAATGACCTTCTTGTATGGTTGAAGGTGTGGAGGAATTTACCTGAAGGTGTAGGTTTGACCAATGATACTTTTAGTGCGTTGTACATTACTACAGAAACCTTCATCAAATTAGTTGAGTACTCTTTCTCACATTTTCAGCTCACATAAGCTACATTTTCTTGGGAAAATTCCAAACAGATAAATTGGAGAGACGATTTAGTCAGTACCGTTTTATGTCTGGATTCAACACAAATGTATCGTATACTGCAGTTTTGGAAAATGAAAGGAAAATAAGACTTAAAAATCTTGTACACTGCAGATAAAAGAGAGGTTGCAAAAACTACTGTGGAATATAATGTTGTAAATAGTTCTCCTGCAAATAAAAGTAATTTCTATCGTATTTTTTCATCAGATTATTTAGAATTGTGTGAACTTGATGAATCGGCAAAAATATATGTGTGTGGGTATGCTGCTTGGGTTGTAAGTAGAAAATTTTGCTGTAATTTGTGTGAATTCCTTATGGTTAATTCCAAAGGTATGTTTGCTGATAACTATTTTGACCACTTGCAAAGAGGTGGATTATGTATTCCTTCAAGCAGTGTGAATATCATATTTTACCTTTGGTTGCAGTATTTGAATACACAATTAATAATGAAGAACTGAATGCAAGTTCCATAAATCATCAGATCAATGTAATCTTTTGATCCAACTCACAATTGGTAGTATTGAATCAGTATTTCTACATTACTTTTGAATTTGTGTGTTCTTGTAATAATACGAGCAGGAAATTGTATAATAGTGTGTGTCTTGTTCTACCAAATATTATACTGAGTAATTTGGTTAAGAAGACCAATGATCAGTTTCCAAAACAAAATTAAACTAAAATTGAAAATATTAAAATAGCATGTTGTATGCACTAGCAATGTTGATTTCGCTTTTTGTTTTTTAATAATTTATTTCTAACTGTACTCAACCTTGGCACGGTTGTGTACATTACCTCTGTAGCCGCATCCTGGCCTGACTTTTACTCCGGTTTCACTCCGGGTAGTGGCAGATTTTTATTGGGCGGGAATGCCATTAATACTTTTGTTTTATCAATCTTGAATTTTTACTTCACTAATATCTACAATTCAATTTGAATAATTAATGGACAACAGTACTAATATATGAATGGTTTTTGTAAATAATAAATCCACCTCTGCCCACGGGCCCTTGATCGGAATTGATGGAATGGTCCCTTGCTTGATTCCGGAGAGTAACTTAGTTTATTGCCCCCCCCCCCATGTCGTCATACGCAGTTTGCAATTGCTTTTTTGACAATAAAGATTTAGAAATTCATAACTGTGAAAAATGGAGTATAATTTTCATTCTATTTTTTCCTAAAGTTTAGGAGGCTCCTTAAGAATGATGTTCCTTTTGTTTTATAAGTACATTCGTACAACAACCTAAAAATATGAAATACGCAGTTCAGTGCAAGTGCATAGTGGTTGATATTCACTAAATTATGAATCCAACATTATTCCAATTTTTTTTGAAATTTTAACCCTAATTTGTGTCATCTTTGTTACAGTAATAAATATGTTCATAAATATGGGTTCGCACATTAAATTTAAGAAAATAATTTTAATCTTGAAGGAAACATTGTTCCTTCATTCTCGTTATTTTAAAGAGCACATTATTCAGGATGGTCAGAGTCTGGAAAACTAGGAAAAGCCAAGGAATATAACCTTGAATCTACAAAGTTTAATTTTAAAGGTCACATCATTTTTTATTTGAATTAAAAAATTATACTGCATAAACATAATTGAACCCATGAAAAAATTTCAACAAAATGGAGCACATGAATACAATATTAAAACCCATCAAACAAAAATGTCAACAATACGTTCCGTGAAGGTCGCATATTATAACAAAATTAAATTTTGTTGTTCGTGCACCCAAATCAGTTGAGTTTAAAACAGAAAAGTAGTTGCCTTACCAGCGACCTCAAAATTCTCTCTCCAATCTCTAATTATTAACATACTTTGAAAATTTACCTAATATTCCCATCCCTTTCTGTTGTGCACGATCAAAACGTCTCACTTTGTGCTGTAGAGAAATGAATATATGCTGTATTTCTATAAAATTATATTCTGATTAACTGGTATGTATGTTCGTATTCAAGCTACGGAGGAACTTGACATAACGTCGGCGATAAAACAAAACGGTTATTATTCGACCCACTCTCAATAAAAAACGTATACCAAGTGAATGAATGAGTAACTTTACAAAGTAATTTACTTTGTGATATATTTTTAATGTAGTGAGGTTTATGCAATTATATTTGAACTGTTGTTCCACATAACATTTTGAAGGATTGTTGGAGAATATACAGAAATCAAATTAAATAAATAATTTAAGACTTACGACTTTTTAACGGAAGAACAGTATATATTTTGTGATTTAAAAGCTAACTACGTTTCGTTTTTATGTTAAAGTCGTCGTCATATGGTACAAATTATAACTAATAATAACAAGAAATATAACAGAACACCTGAGCATGACATTAATCATAGATATAAACACATAATAGCTTTACAGAAAATCAGAAGCTTCACAAACATGGTATAGTATTGTATTGTAAATGCCAGATAGTTTATCTGTGTCTGTACGTAAATTCAAACTCTTATATGTATTTTTTGTAAATATCATTTCTGATATGCGAAGTAAAGTCGAAACGTGGTACGTTTTTAAATCACAAAATATAGTCGGCGGATTTCTAAGGCGTAGTCTGAACGCGGTTTTTGGAAGACGCAGCTTGACACATCGATTTCGCTTGCTAATATAAGGTTTGAACATCATTTTGAAGCTATGACTCGAAAAGTTCACACCTCGACTGAGGTACCACGTCTCGTAGTTCGTTGCGACGCGATTTGAGGTAAAAGTTGCCTCAAATTTTAGAAGATATAAAAGTATAACGGAGTGATGTTTAAGAATGGTTGAAGAAGAGCAATAACGGAAACATTACAACAACACAATGAGCAAAAATTACGAAGATTTTATTTATTTGAAGTTAAATGCCATCGACTTTTATGCTGTGTTATAATAAGCATTTTTAATGATGAAAGAAATTCACTGAATGCAGACAGGCTGGAAACGATTGACATGGTCTCTTCTACCGTAAACTATCATAACATTATCAATGGTCTAATTTATTTTCAGATTTTTCGGAACTTAAGCATTCCACTCAGTGGAGGACTATTGAATGGTATTCAAGACGTCTTACTTTGTATTGTGATGAGGCGAAATTTCAAACGAAACAAATTTTTTTGTTTATCTTACAAATATAAATAACTTTATTGCCAATAAAAAGAAGTACATACTGTGTGACCGCGTAGAGGACAATTAACTAATTTACTCTCCGAAAGCAAGCTAGGGATGATCCCACACTATTCTGATCAAAGACCCGAAGGTAGAGGCGAATTAAAATTTCAGCAAATTTCTAGATAAGATAAAAAGTTAGCCACGTGTTATGATATCAATAGAATATCAACAAAGTTGTATTAACACAAAACATGTATTAACAAGTACGCATTATTATCGAACTAGAGATCATTCGGAAAATAGTTTTTATAAATTGTGAGTATTAAAACAACACTACATTCAAGATTTATTATTTCAATAGACACTGACCCTAGGCAAGAATCTACAGAACCTGTATAAGAAATCCGCCTCTAACCGAAGGAAAACCCGGGCCAGGATGGGGCTACAGAATTAATTAACGCAATCCTGCCAAAGTTGAGTACATGTAAAACTAAACTAATATGAATCATAAGACACAACAAAAGAATCATAAGACACAACACAAGAAAGTTATTTTGAAAGTACTACAGTAAAACAAAGTAAAGCAAGAAAAAATACAAGACAAATTTAACTTCTAATGAAATAAATAAATTCTTTTACAATGTAGAGCACTGGTTCAGTAGGTAGCTTTTACCTGCAGATTTCAAGATATTTAACTTAATAATATCTTTTATATTTTTTGGCAGGTAATTATATAGAACGATTCCCGAATGATATGGATCTTTTTGACAAAGAGCAGTTGACACTCTAGGACGATGAATGTTATTCCCTTTGCGAGTATTGTGTTCGTGAACGAGACTGTTTCGTATGAAGCAAGGGTGGCTCTTCAGTAATTCGGTCTTAACAAACACGACCATTCCATAAATATAAATGCAGGGAAGTGCTAAATTAATTAATTCCTTGAATAAAGGTTTACGAGAGTATAGGGGGTGAGATTTACAAATTATCCGAACAATCCTTTTCTGAAATCTGAAAGTTGGGATGCACTGAATGGAAGCGTCCCAGAAGATAACGCCGTAACGTAAATAGGATTAAACGTTTGAAAAATACATACCACGGGAAATACGTGAACTAACCACGTTAACTAAGATTCGGAATGCTTAACAAAATTTGTTATATTGGGAAATAAGTTTGTCAACGTGACAATTCCATTTGAGATTGTTTTAAATATGGAGACGTACGAATTTTGTATTCGTAACAGATTTTAATTGTGTTTCGTTTAAAGAAATAGAATCGTGGGGTACAGATTTTGTGATACTATTGTGAAATGACATAGACACTGTTTTGTCAGTGATTACAATGAGACGATTTGCATGGAACCAAACCGCGAAGTTAAACAAAACTTACTGAGCTTTGGCATGTTAGAGTCATCAACAAAAAGAACCATTTTTCAATCTGATGTGGAGTATGACATGTCGTTGATATTCAATAAAAAGAGTATAGGGCCATGAATTGAACTTTGGGGAACTCCGCAAGAAAATGACTTTGTTTCTGAAAGGTAATGCTGAAGTACTTTATTTTTAGTATATGATATTTGGACCAGTTGATATCTATCTTTTAAATAGGAAGTTAGCCATTGACGTGGAAGTTCACGAATGCTGATAGAATGCAGTTTTGAAAGGAGAATGTCGTGATCGATGTCATCGAATGTTTTGGATAAATCAAGAAAAACGTCCTAAGTATTTTCTCCACGGTCAAGAGATGTGGTAACATCATTTAAGAAAGTAAATATAGCGCTTGTAGTGAAAAGAGAATTCCGAAAACCGTGATGATGAGTGCGTATCAGAGAATATGTTATTTTTTGATAAAAAAATCCAGATGATGCTTATAAAACAATTTTTCAATGATTTAAAATGTTTATTAAAACAATTATTAAAAATGTTTCAGAGGATTTAATATATCGTCAGACGCTTATTTAACAATAATCTCGGGTATGTCATCTATGCCTGTTGAACATTTTATTTTGAATTATGATAATTCTGATGATTTCACAGGCGTTAGTTTTGGAAGTGAACATCGAATTTGTCACGTGAGTGAGATATATTTGGAGGACATTGATTTTGAGATATTGAATTCGTTTTACCTATTACTGAGAAATAAGAATTAAACAAATTTGAGAAGTCCTGTAAATTTAATGCGATTTTCCCATCGTTTATTTATGGATATCATCGACGTTAATTGTAGTGGGATACAGAAATCAAGTTGGCGTTGGTCTCGATTTAGTAGGGGAAACCCTAGCTAAATATATTTTCTAATTTGGCCAACCTCGAAATCCCACTAAGAAGAAAATGGGATATGCAAAGGAGTTAACTACCTCAACGGTGTGGTATTTTATGGAACACTGACAATGGAGTCATTCTATGAAAACTATTCTTCTGTAATAAAAGCCAGTTTATTTTGAATGTGCATCAGTATTTAATTTTACATCTGGCATCACAAGCATACAATTACTGAAGTGAAAAAGACAAAAAAGTGACTTAAAGAACTGACTGAGATGAGAAATAAGCCGAAAGGAATAAGAAAATTATATTTTATTGCAGAGGAATATAAATTGAATTGATTATGAAAAGCATCTGTAGATCATAAATGTGGATCACTCTAAAGTTAATAAACTACCAAGAAATATTTTTTCAAGCAAATGCAGTTGTGTCGGAATTACAATTCCTGCTCTCACAATAAAATATTATCAACAATTTAATTAAGAACACGAAAAGAAGTTGTCAAGCTGGTCTCGTTCATTTATTTTTGAAATAGAGAAAAATGATAAAGATGTAATTAACCACTAATATTATTTCAAAGTATTGTGGAGCTTAAGAAAACTTTATGATCTTAAAGGACTTGTGACGAAAGAAAACACGTATAGAAAAAGAAGAATTTAAGATGGAATTCCCTTTCGTAAATCGAATCAAAAGGACATCATACAATCTGCGTTTAAGGGAAGAAATGAGATCTCCGATTCTGGAATGAAGTTAGTCCTTTTGTGTGGTTTACAGGCGTGACTTGTTGCCATAGCAATTAAAATTAAACTGCAGGGTTTCGTTAAATCGTTGGAAAAAACTTGTAGTATGGTGGATTCAGGAAAGAAACTCAAAGCCTCTGTGACTAACTGGTCACAGTAATAATAATTTAGAATTTAAAAGAAGAAAATGGGTGTGGTTCTACCTACCCCATAAAAAGTTTTCCAAGAAACTCGCAGCCTTGCTTTAACACACCGTGGGTTAGGAAAGTGAGTTAAATGGCCTTGCAGAAAAAATGAAACATCCTGTCATCTTTTAAATAGATGAAGCATACAGAATGTTTTAAATATCCTCACATGAATGGTGTGAATTCTCTCAACTTCAAATGAGAATCTTGGATAATGTGATGGAGGTAAGGATCCTCTCCCGCCCTCAAGTTAAAATCAACTGAAGTTGGCAAAGAACAGATAAACCTCTTAAGAATATCTCATTACCACAACTGAGCTATACGAAACCCGATGTGCTAAATGAAAGCAACTTAATATAGAAATCTACACTGACTGAATACAGATGAACCTCGGTTATCGGTGAAGGAGTGTTGATCAAATTAAAGTTGGTGCTGCGCCTTTCCATCATCATTTTGGCCATACATGCTTTTGTTTACAAAATAGAGAATAATTTATATATTTTTTTGCGTTTGGTTACGGTATTAATGTTGCGAAGGAAATTGCCCACTCTCAATTTTCCAACTTTCTTCCTTTATCTATGAGTTCAAGAACATCGTTTGACCTTGAACATACTTCAATACACTCCTTAAAATATCTCGAGAAATTATTCATATTTCAAAGAAATATTTTGTAGCTTTGTATTCTTTAGATCTAGATTTTTCTAGCAGTTTGATTTTAATAGTAATAATAATAAATGTATTGTTAAAGCAATTACAAACTGCGTATGACCACGCGGAGGACAATAAAACACTTTTTTCTCCGGAAGCAAGCTAGGGACCATCCCATCAATACCGACCAAGGGCCCTAAGTCAGAGGCGGATTTAACATTTCAGCACACTCCTAAGACAAGAATAAAAGTAGTTTGGTATTTGTTATAATATTGACAGAATATAAACAAATTTGTATTTAATAAAACACAAAAATTATTTTACAAACCACGTATTCCATAAACTAAAGATTCTATGGAAAATATTGTTTATAAATCGTATCTATTAAAATGACTTCAAATTCGAGATATATTTTATTTCAATACACGCTACGCCTGGACAATAGCCTACAAAACCTGTATAGAAATCAGCTTCTACTTGAAGGAAAACCGGAGAAATGGTGATAGCTTTTTTGCTCTTCTTGTGAAGCTAATCGGAGAACGTGGGTGCGATTTGTCTCTCAGCCGAACTGGATGATGTGCTCGTGATTTCCAGACCAATGTCTATGATAGACCTTCAAAATCAGCGGCTACCCTTTATCTCTCCTTCCATTCTGAAAGCGGTCAGGTGAAAGACGTTTTTTGACCTGGACCTCATCGCATTCAAAGGTTAAGATAATACAGTCCGATTCACATAAGATGTGCAATTATGTGCAAAGCAATGTCGAGTCCAAACTCAGTATTCACATCTGTTGGGCACTGCAGTGTCGGTGACATGCAGAGCCATCCTCCCCCACCCTCACCACTCCACCTTTTATTTTCTTGTTTTTAATATTTTGAGCATTATTTTCCTTGTAGCGTCTATGTGCGTATCCAGTGTTCACTCTAGACGCTCCGTGTTGTTCAGAGCAAAGAGTGGGATAAGCAATGACCGGCGATGCAACGTCAAGGCACGGGCGACGACTCAGGACGTCAAATGAGAGCAGTCCCATTAGATACCTACAGCAGCGATTTTGATCCGTTCTTATCTTGACCGACTCTTGCACATCACTTCTACTGTTGTATGAATCGGATATCTATTTATATCTTATTACTATATTTTCCGAACTTAGAGCTCAAAATTGCACAGTCAAAATAGTCTGCCGAGAATATTTTTTCAGAATATTCTAACATTTTCAAGCCATACCATTTTTTATGGTTCTAATTTTGACAAGCGTATGATTTATCTTTTATAGTGGAAAAAAATTAAATATGATTAGAACCAATTTTTAACATTTTGTTGAGCAAGATCGTACTCATGTATACGTTATGTTTTGGCATGAAAAACGTTGTTGAACAAAGTTGTCAATTTGGTTTAGGTGATGGTGGATGGTCGTAACATTGAAAATTGGTGTAACTGTAAAGATCTTAGAACAAGTAATCAATTGAGTGAGTTTTTCTTCGTTTCCTGAGGTAACTGATTTTATACGCATTCATCGTTAATAAAGTACTGTGATTAAAGGTACTGATTTAGAGGCACTCAATATTAATCTGAATAAATGCTCATGATCGGTTACTACAGGAAAGATTAGTTAAATTTTGGTACACCTAGTTTTTACGAGGATTTTCTGGGACAATTTCTATTCAAGACTTGTGTGTCTATAATTTGTCCGGATTTGTGGTACCCGTTGTTTCGAATTCTTTGTCATTAAATGCGTCGCTCAGCCACGTTAATTCACAATTTCAGTCCCACTCTTCCACAAACTCTAGACAAATATCGGGATTGCTTCCGTGGAGGACTTGGAAATATCAAACAGTAATCGTTCGAATACTTAGTGAAGCATACAGGCTCCTGTGTGTGCGGACTGTCCAGTCCGCCTCCAGAGCGAGTGAGCCGCTGCCAGTGAGCACAGACGTGTGAGCACAGCGCGCGGCTGCGGAGACAGCGTAGGTGACAGCTTTAGTCCATGTGGTGGTGACGGCTTGGAATATGGAAACAGCCGTGAGGCCGTGTAGCAAAGGGTTTGCATGGAGCAGAAGCTTCAAGAGGAATGGACGTGGGAACCTGTCGACAGGTTCTGCGAAGTGCGGACGAGACTGATGCTTCGAAGTAAAGCCATCACAAGGAAGCTGGGGTGCGGCAGTGGACTTTGGATTCTGTGCAGTTGGATGATCTGCTTTTCTTGGAATGAGGGTGTTGCCCTGGAATAATACCGTTATGAGATGGAAAGTAGAGTTTTATAAATGTGTCATTCACAATCGAAATCCATTGACAAAATAAATACAAACCAGTTAAACGGTTTCATATAAACAGTTCAATCTGGGGCAAATGTGAGAGTTAGTGTGTTATCCTTACATCGCAGTTAGTAATATACCCTCTTTTATCTATTACATTATTGCAGGTTTTGGTTAAGAAAATGATCCCGTAGAAGGAGTAGGGATTTTGCAATGGTCGTTTGGAAAGGCATTTTAACCTCAGAAAGTACAAGCAAAACTTTATGATCCATTCGTTGGCGCAATATAGTTTAATTTACTTCAGGAGAATGATATAATGATTAAGAATACATTTCAAAATTTCGAGGTGGAATACAAATATTCCTTCGTACACGATCGTCTCCAACTGACTTTTAAATCGTCAAACAACATCTCTCTAAGAATCTTCAGGAAGATTTTACCAGGAGATCTGTCAAACATAATTAAATAAAGTTATCCTTATTACCAAACTGAACGTGAGTCATTTAAACGATTAACGATTTAACGAACTTCTTGTTTGTTAAGAAAAACAGAAATACGTCGGCATTCTTCAGAATTTAAAGTAGGGAACGTTTTCCTCCAAACGGTATTTCAGCTCCTATTCTGTTTTAACCCATCATTTATTTTAAAACATCTTGTGTTACTTCATTATCTTGAGACCAAACAATTGTCTTCATTAAGTAATATTTAAGATAACGAAGTGTTTGTCCGTCTTTCGCCGAGAGACTAATTTTCGATTAAGTTACATGCTTCAAGGCAAATTGAGGTTAACCTCTCGTAATGAAACTCCTTGTATCTTAAGTTCTATGACATTTTGAAAACTGTTTTTAGTGTTTCTTAGGGATATTATTTTTAATTTTTATGTTGAGTAACTACATTTTAATGACCTATTAGGGACATTAAAAGAGTTTGAATAATAATTTAAAACGTTAAAGAGTAACTGGTATGCTCTATTGTGCTAGTAGCGTGATACTCCTCAGAAAATAGTTTTAATATTCACACCAAATTGTACGGTATTTGCAGAAATCTCTACAATTTTTCAACATGAGATGAACAGGGGAAATATTTTGAAAGATTGTATGAATTGCATAATTTTTTTTCCAAGAATACATTCATTTTCAAAATTTGAATTGTTGGCTATTAAGGATATTACTTGTGTTTCTTGTGCTATTTGAAGCAGTATTGTTGATTCAAGACTCAAGCACGAATACAACTGCCCAGTAGTTTTAAGGAACATATAATACAGATTTCAGTTCTTTCATTCATAATGTGGTGGAAAACATTTCCGACGAAACCGCCTTGTAACTGGGAGAAATACACACTCCATCCATTAATGCTTTATTTATAACATTAACATGAAAACATATGGTCTAGAAAGATTTATTAAATTGTATTATTTATTATCGTTTAAGACTTAAAACATATTTTAGTGCCACTTAAAACATATTCTATCAAACTTTGGTAAAAATATACTTAACAGTGTACTACATTTAGCTATTTGGAGTGTCTCAAATATAGTACCAGCCGACGGCGACACAATCTACCCAACAGTTTGGACGATATGCTTGGGTAAAATTAGCCGATTTTGATTCACCTTTTTAAATTCCTCGACGAATGAGACTTTTGCCACCTTATTTCATCTTTATTTGTATGTCATTACTCAAGTTCATAAACGAATCGGGGCTCTTCCTTCAAGTTCTCGGGATGGTTTGGATTTAAAGCTCTTTTTTCTCCCATTTCTTTTAATTTACATTTTTTATCTCTAAATTTACTTCTCCTTTGTTTTCAGTTTTTGTAATGTTTTTAGAAACGGTTGTCTCTCTTTTCCCGCCTTTTTATGTTTGGAAATAACGTATTTCAGGAGGGTTTTTAGTGGGTATGTTTGAGTCATTCGGCGAGTCCCACACGCGAGGAGAGTCATGTTGACTCTCCGTAATGCATTACAGCATTTTCTCTACATGTACAGAAATGTTAGGGCTCTAACGACCTCGATGTCGGCGAACCGTAAAGCCCCTATTAAAAAGTATACTACATTTTACTTCTGAGAATTGAACTTAGTCTCAGTTCATCAACAACGATATTTAATTATAGATTATAGATTATATAATAGACGCAAATATTACAATGTGTAGACAAATATAAATATAAATAAAACATTTACTTGTATTTGTACGTATGTATACTCAAAGTCATGTAACTTGATTCTGAGAAAATGTAACTCAAGAAAAAGAGAACATGAATGGGAACGGATTGTGTTTACTAGTTTATTGTAAAGTAGTAGTAGGAAATAAGTTTATTGTTCTAAACGTGGTCATAGACAGTTTGATACTGCTCTCTTGGCAGTAAAGTATTAATAATTTTATTAATTTATTGCTACTTTCACTGACTTGATGTTGGTACGTGGCTTGTACGTAGTGTAGCCAACGATTTTACTTTGCCATGGTTAATAAGATTAAGGACAAGTATACCTCGCGTTATGTTGTAAATATTTTCGGATTTCTTAAAACTTAAATCTATAGCTAACATTGGCCACCAACTCAATTCACTTGCTCATGTGGCGCTATTCTGTTCCTTCTGCATCGAGCGTGTGGAACGAATATTACCTTGTGTCTTAATTTGTTGCGTTATTAACTTGCATTTCTTTACAGCAAATATTCGCTTTTGTAACTACCATGAATATTTATTCAGGTATTACTTAAATTCGTAGAAGATGGCAATTTGTATTATTCAGCCATTTTTGCACTATTTTCGGTAAAGTTCCATAACTTTGATTATATGGTTTTGTTATTGTGGTTCTGCAAATATGTTACTTCTACATACTATCTTTTATTTTTCCTCATTATATGTCGTGAAACTATGAGAATTTCCCCAAAATGCATGAATTTTCGTTCGCGAGTCAGATAAAAATTTCAAATAGTTTACGGTCTTTTCTGAAAGTTTCACACAATTTATGGGTAAAAGTGGCCGCTGTTGTTATACATTCAGAATTTGCTACTGTAATACCCAAGATTACCGCCGGATTTAATTCTTTTTGAACATCTGATATAAACTTACTAAAAAAAAGTATCAGACTTTAATCTAGCATATGTATTATTCCGAAATTTTGTCACCTTTATGATGAAAAAAGCGTAAGTCTCTAATCCTTTTATTTATGACGTTATTATCTCTCAAACATGCAAATACACGTAAAAAATGTTAATTTGGTAAATTATTAGGTTTTTTGAGCTTGAAAAATTAAATTTCATTAGTAATCTTTACCAAGAACGGGCAAAAATATATATATTTCTTGTCGACAATTATATGAAGAATTCTTCACTGGAAATGGTCTTAAATATGAGGGAACTTGGCATTAAAAGAAATTGATTGATAATGGATTCGATGTTATGTGAAACGACTTCTAGATTTTTTGGAGACTTCTTAACTTGAAGGAGTTTAAATTGAAAATTTAGTGAAGCACTTCAGAGATATAATTTTTATTCATATTTTTATGAAATGCCATTTTATTAATTTGCACGCTGTACATTGCATCATTTCACAAGTCTTCTCAAGCGTTAAATCGGTAATACAGGCATATTAAAACGTGAAATTTATGGTATAGGAAACTGATCATGAGAAAGAACATTTAGTGAACTGGAAACTATGGAATCAATCTACAATTCAGGGTTTGTGGGAAAACACGACCCTTTCATATCTGACCTGTGAAAATGTTTTGAGTAAAATGTTCTATAAATATTATTCACGTATGAATTATTCAAATGTCTGTTCAGATTAAAGTATTATATAAAATTATAAAACCATGGGAAACTCGTTCAAAGCACTTTGTAGCTTCATAAATTCAATTTTTTTAAATTTTGCTGAATGATTTAGGACAAAATGTTGATTGAAATGTAAGAAAATCTGAGTTTGATGGTATGATTACTTGTAGAATGTAGTACGTACAAGTTTATATAATAGTAATAGTATAATAGTTTCACAGTGCTTGAGTAGGTTGTTGTAAATGTATTTAACTCAACCATTCCTAACGTAATTCTAATGGTGATTGCATTTCAATTTTCGTTGGAAATTATTATTATTATTTTTTACAGCCGGAAAGTGCGTAACATTACGTGCGGGGATGACAAAAACTATGCAAAATGGATGCACACAAAAGTAGACAGCAGAGTCGTCTAGGCAGCTGATTTACAGGCAGATTGCAAGCAGTGTAGTAGAAAAAGAGTATTGTAGATTACTCCCATCTCTCCCTGGTGTGGATGGGTGACTCCCCATATTAAGAAGATTGCAACGATGCGTTGCACTCAGTAACATGTCAGTAAAAAAGACCCGGTAGCTAACAGAGAATCAAGATAGAAGAGCAAATACCAATCAGTCATTATGACTTATGTTTATTAGTTAAGTATATGGATAAAAATGGACGTGTGTCTTTCCATGATGATAGGGAAAGATGAAGATAGATAGTTGTGTGGCAATGAGTATGACACGGTGGAACAGTACAGTGTGGTCATGGAACTGTATGGAGTAGATGTTTTAACGAAATGGAAAAGAAAGTGTTGAGGGTGGTATGGGAAAAGAAATAAATAGCAAAGGAAGAAATCTACAAGATATCTGAGAAACTTACAGGACAATTTAGGTACATTTAAGTGTACACATAGATGCTCATACGCTCATTTTCCACATGGATACGTAGAAAATGAAAATGAGAGAAAACATAATAATGAGAAGTAACTAACAAATGTTGGTAAAAGCCATATAAGGACATTGTAAAACAAGTGACCAAAGTATACAAATCCATGAGTACTTTTTACAATTCTCTATTATTGTCTATGCATCTCAAAATCTGAAAAATGTAGGAAAAAAGGTCGGCAAAAAACTGAATTTTAACTCGCAATAACCGTGACACCACGGGTCGACCATTGTACTTGTCAATCTATTACTTTCTAATCAACGCACGAATCTCGACAATATTAGATCCTTTCCAAGGTTAGCATATTATTTATTACATGCTTTAATTGTACATGAGAGGTAATTTTCCTAACGTGGTTGAGATCACGAGGTTACCCAAGCATAATGTCTGGAGAAGGTTACTTGGGAAGGCAAGTTGATGGGTTGTTGGAGAACACACGTTTCCGAATCGACATTTCATTGCAGTAGGTGAAGTGAAGACTTCACTTAGTCCAATCGTGCGCAGGATCGAACCCCCATTTTCTAGCTTCGAAGCTGGTAGGAAGCAAATTTATTGCTTTTACGGTGAACCAGTTAGTGTTAAGACTCGTTATCCCTTCATTGCGAACATAAATTGAAATATTTCGAAGGATAATCCTGAATTTCAGCTCCGTAATCCAAAAGTGAATTTTATTTCGAAGGATAATCTTGAATTTCAGTTCCGTAATTCAAGATTTCGTACGTACACGAAATTTATTTTCACTTTGACGAGAAAAAACTTGTGCACCTAAAAATAAAACATGTTGATGCGTATACTAGACAAAATATTTTCTAGAAACGCGTCCGACTCACACAAACTACTTACGTGACTGAATTTAATCCCTTCATAGATTCCTTTCCCAGTTGTGTTGGCAAAAGAAGATGAAATGGAGGATGATGTAAAGAGACAAATGTCAATGATGGAAACGACGAGATACTTCTCCTTTGCCTTCTGAGAGGAATCCGATGAATCTTCACAGTCCGTAAGGCCTTCTCGTGCACTTGCATTTCGCTACTTCAAACGGCTACCTGCTTCAGCTCCCGAGAACTTAAAGAGGAACTCCTCAAGCTCCTCAGCAGGGACTTCTGTCGCTTAGCATAAAAGCGTTTCGCTGAATAATATCGCGAGATCTTATCTTCTCTTTAATGCACCATCGAAATATTAGTATATTTCGTAAATGTGTTTAACTAGCTTGGTTTTCTACTGTTATTCCTGCCGTGTTAAATATTTCTCTCAATTTCATCTTACATTATTGGTCTATCAGTATGATAAAGCCATAAAATGTGTTGTCTCACATTTTTATACAGTTTTTAAAAACTATAATTATTCAAATTTGTGTTAATAGTTGTCTAATTTTACCTCGATGAAATAATATACACTCTCTCACTCTCTCTCTCTCTCAGCAATAATGCGAATAATTACGTAAAAATAAAACCTTTTCAATTTCTTAGAAAACGAGCGGCACCAGGATGTCTCTTCAATGTACGTAAAAACGAACCAGCGTGGTGGGATGTTAAAGCGCGATTATAAAATCTCACTAGATTGGGTAGAAAAGATCACTTTTTCAAAATTAGGAGAAGGAAACAAAAATCAGACGTAGGAAAATACTCTTTTCTGGACAGATCAATTAAGGGCAGAACAATTTATCTGCTGATGTCGTGGGAGCACTAATAGGCTCAGCAACCTTTCTTAAATTCAAGAACACCCTAGGTAAAAGGTAGCAAACAAGTTACTAAGTAAAAATAAATTCCACAGTTTTATTGTTTTTAGATGTTTTATGTATTTTCCTTGATTAATGTCTCCCGCTTGTGTTTTTTCTTGAGTATCTATATGAATTTTATGTTCTCCGTTTATTTTATGTGTTACGTTTATTTTATGTTACGTGTGTATTGTTTTTGTAATTTTGTATTTGTTATGTGATTGCACCTTTCTGTTTTGTGACTTCTATTTGTATTCTTTATGTATGATGCTACGGAGTGAGATCTCAACTGTAGTAATAAATGCTATGCTACTCTGTTTTATTCTACTCTATTCTATATTATTCTAATGTATGAACCAGATTGTGTCTCAATTTTTAGCACTGCTGCAACAACGTTGTAACATGAAACAAAGAATTTTTAATTAAAATAGAGTTAAGTGTCAAAAATTGCTTTTGTGGTTATAACAAAAACGAAAGATATCAGATAGATGCTTGTCTGACGCAATCCATCGATTTAATCGCCGACGCCGTCGCTCCAGAATGAGTTCATGTAAGGCACATTGTATACGAGCGCCACATATTTCGTGGGCCAGTTGGGAGTAAACCGGCGTTTCGCTTAACGCGTTGCGGTGCTCGCACCGGCGCGGCGACGTCGAAGCTAGTAGGCGCTGGTGCTAGCGCTCCGTCCCTGTTGACGCGCATCGTGCACTGCGGTGCTAGTGCACGCACCGCGGGAGGGAGGAGGCGGCGGCGGTGGCTACGCTAGTGGCAGTGGCGGGTACGGCGCCGTGGACGGAGGCGAGGGCGAGGTCAGCAGCAGTGTGAACTGCGGCCTCTCGGAATCCATTATTCCTCGTTGGAGAGCGATTGTGTGCCTGGGCAACCGGTCAGCGCTGCCGCTGCCCACCGCCACCGCTTCTGCTGCTGCTGCTGCTGCTACCAGCACATGCGCGATTGCACTTGTGGAACAGCGGCGCAGAGGCGGTGGCAACGCACCCAGCGATTGCTATTGTTGGGGCCGGCACAATAGTCTAACACGACCCGAGTATTCATAGCGTATGCGCAAACGCTCTTTTGTTATTTTAAATACAGCGGTGTCCTGTCGGGAGTATTGCTGTTATTTTACGATTGATGTGGCAGTGGACGGCCATGGATAATTCTTGAATATAAACATATCGATAATATGCATTATGGAACAGTATTCTGTACTCAGGAATCAGATGGGCGTACCGCGAAAGTAGCATAAGATTAGGGAAATGTTATTATTAATTTCACTTAATTCTGTATCATAAAGTATTCATGACGTTCCCCAAGAAACATACAGCATATTGAGTTATATAGTATTCATTAACAATCATTTCGCAACATTTCAGACAATTTGAGTTTGTGCAGAACATGTACAATTTGATTAATTTTATCACAAGTATCACAAGTGTACTCATTTTTAGTACTATATGTAACATCAACTGACCTTAATTGTAAATTTATTGTAATATTTTCCTCATTTAACTACAAGCTCAGAAAATTTTCATTCCTTTTACCCCATACAAGGTAATGGAGGTGGACTATGAGATCCCAGCCTCATGACTCATGTGGCTGGGGAATTACAAGGGTGCCAGAAGCCCTTTCATGCATCTCTTCGAGACGAATAATGTAATAATGATGTGAGGAGAAAATGCCGATAAGTGAATATTGCATTGGAAAGAAACGCAAGTATTGCATGAGGAGAAACAGGAAACGTTGCTACGATTCCGCATTATCCATCTCTGCAAATTTTCTCCACTATTTGGATCCGGGGTCACCAGAGGGAAGGCGAGTGTACTATCGAGAACGTTAAGAATCAAAAAGTTCTATTTTATTCATAGTTTGAAGAGAAAGTTCTCATGCGAAAAAGGAAACTTATTTTCCTTACAATTTTGTTGAACATGTTAAATTATCATTTCATATAGAACGTGTGTTTTATAACAGTAACATAATTGTACTGTACGATCACAATATTTGGCGTATTTTTGTTTTCTTTTTTCAAGACAATTTGCTAATTTAAATTATGGGGTAAATGGAGTTTAATTTGATAGCAGAAAAATACGGTCCAGGAGAGTAGCACATAATTTTATTTTTTTTCTGTGGTAAACAAATACTTACTCTACAATGTTGCAATGCAGCCAGGTGAAATTTGCCAAGGACCGGGACTCGAACCCGGGTCATTCTGCTCTGGCCGCAGTTGTGTTAACCACTACACCACCCGCCTCGATTCCCAAAGCCGTACGCAACCTCCACAGGCCAGGGTAATCAGTATTATGAGTGGTCCTACCGAGATTCACTGATCAAAGCTTAATTGCGTTAAAATTATGACGATTTGTCACAATAATTTAAAATAAGGATCACTAGAAAAATTGGAGAGTGCAAACATGATATGCAGATATTGCTTGCCCACAAAAAAAATGAAAAATAAAACTATTTATTGTATGAAACTAGAAATTCTTTCCAAAGGCAAAACGCAAAATGAAAATAAGTGAAGTATTTTCTTTTATGAAATTTAGTTTTGGTTCATCCTCACATTAAAAACTCAAATTGTCATTCTAGAAGATTGTAAATATATTACAATAGTTTTTTGTTTTTTTTGGTGGGGCTTTAGGGATCGTCATATTACAATAGTATAAATTATATAAATAAGAATTACCAAGTAAAAATATTAAAGATATAATAATTTTAATCTTGGTTAATCTACGATTTAAAAAAAAAAATGTTTAAATAAATTGTAGAAGTTTATAATTAACTGCACATATGAAGACAAGGTTGAAAAAGATGAAACAACGCTTGAAATATGCATCAATAACACCATGCTAAAAAGAAAAAAATTAAGGAATATTAAATGTTTTCTTGCTGACTTATCTGTTGTCCTTAAAAGTATACTGCATATTTAATATAATATTCGACATTTGAATAGAATGAGAGTGTTGATAATTAAAGCATTGTTTTTAATCATCATTATTACGGTACTTATTTTACTACTTCACAAATATTGAAAAGCATATGTGAGGCAATACTTGATGACATGTTAAATATAATGAACTCCATTAGACTCGATAACTTTTATGGTATGTTAAATATAGTTTATCAAGTCATATTGTTTATCAGGCTTTTAATTACATTTTTGTGTGTGGTAGCAATCTTAAGGTTTAGTAACAAAATATTCTCTGTTAGCTAGTGCATGTCATCTTACTCTATGTCAAATTGCAACATCAGATATCTGCCATTTTTTTGTGGAAAAGAGACAAATATTGTATCATTATTCATGTTCATTTAAAATATTGGTCATTGCAACAAAGCATTGAGTATCCAAAAACATTAGAGAACGTTATCAAGACAATACAAGTAAGTTAAATCAGCGTCGAAGTGGGAAGAAATGTTTGTTTCCTTATTTCAAGTTTGTTTTCTATGTTGTTTACTTTTAAAAGTCGTAACACGGAAATGTGGCCTCATAAATCGATCCCAGGGTGACTCCCTCACTGATAATATGCAAGTGATGAATTTCTCAATAATTTACGATACTGCTGAAAGATATCGTATGAACCCAAGATGCGACAGTTCTCATCTATGTTGTGTCACGTACATGGAAAAGGCCGCACCGTATAATAGCTCCGTTGTCTAGATACATTAGAATTTCTACTAGATACCTTCAAATACGCACTTAACTTGGCTGTTGGGCAAAATTAACTCTGCCATCGATGGTACGCAGGTTTTACTGAAATAGGGAATATTTACAAATAATAATTACATTATTATCTCATTTTATAACTCTGTGATATATTTAAAAGTTAACGTTTCAATATCATAACTTAAAATCTTTCCTTGGTTTTTTTATTTCGTTTTACTATTAAAGCATTTTTACATTTTGCTTTTATATAATGTGTGATATATTTTTACTATTTTAAACATAACTATTGCAAATATTTCACATTGAACAAATAAGTTTTCATTATCACCAAACCAATATGAAATTCACTTCTTATACCTCCTGAAAATTAAATGTTGGGTAGTGTTTCTAGGATGTCAGCGTTTAATGTGTTGTTTTAAATTGCACTTCAACATTTTACTTGCTTAAACATGAAAATAATAGTATCCGATCCTTAAAAGTCGTTGACGTCGAACACCCTAACTGCTTGAACAGAATTGGTTCGCTTCCAAGTAATAAGGACTGATTTCACGGACAAAACTGCACAACTGACCACGAACAATGCAGTCGAGATGAGCAGTACCTAACTTCAAATCTGAACCCTTGCTTAGTTCTTTTCATGGAGGAAATTCGTTTTTAGTGCCATGGAGACCCATCACAAAACCTAAAATTTTCTAAAGATGAAACAACTTTAGAAGAAAAATTAGAATAACTAATTAAATGTGATATACCAGAAATTAATTTCAACGTGTGAGAACCAAACGTGACTTCTCACAAGGGTAACTATCCCAAACTACTTCATCTCATTTCCTCCCGTCACGAGAGGGGCAATGCAGAGAATTCATTGCAAAACACAATCCTACAATTCTTCGGATAAAGGTTTCGAAAGCTCACTGAGCTAGATTTCCGCAAATTTTCATAACCCTCCCTGTGAAAGGTCTAATTGACTCTCTAATGAAGGTGTCTACACGACCCAGGCGAACCAAGAATTCCTTCTACGGGTCATATTTGATCTTCTAACGTGTTGAGAATGGGATGACTGGCGTATGAAAGGAGATATTTAGAGAATGAGACAAGACGAGTTGAAGTTGAAAACGTGCTTTGTGTTTCTTCTATCGCTCGTGAAAGACGTACTGGATTTGAAATTTTACTACTGTATGCATTGCCATAATGAGTTAATATAATTAATACGTTTTTATGATAATAAATTAAAATTATCATATGACCCTAGGATTATATAACGCATTATGGTCTCAGTTGAGATGGATTATTACAAAAGAGTGAATAATGTTGGACACAATTTGGAAAGGAAAATTTTACCGAAAGGAATGGAGGATATCGAATGATTTGGGGCAAAAAAAGAAAGAGAAATCAGCACTGCATGCTTTGTTGTACCAAGTACAAGAATGGTGGAATCTAACACATCACACCAATTACATGCTAGTGCATTCGTTTGAACGATTCAGAAAGTACATTGGAATCGTAAGTAACTCTCGTATTTTTAACATGTCGAATTCAGTGCTCTTCTGAAAGAGAATACTATAAGTCACGTGCAGGTCAGCACAAGCACAAGCAAACGAAAGCTCCCCAGCGCAGCATTTCCGGCAGGATGGAGGGCTCCAAGCGCAGCAAGTTGAGTGAGGAAACGTAATCATATTCACTAACAGAGGGAATTGCTGCCTTAACTTTGCCCCAACTGAATGGACTGCGTGCCTCTTTAACTAGATGCATTATTCATAGGCCCCACTGAAACCACGGGGACCCTTTACCACCCTCATTCCATCACCTTCCCCACCCTCTACCTATAGTTGTGCCATGCCTCTCATCCTTACTATGTAGTTTCTTGTACTCATCATGCGCAAATTGCCACTCCGAGGGCCTCCATGTTGTTTCATGGACAAGTCTTCGTCGCGGTGGTGAACGGCAGAACGTGCGATAACCGGGTTTCTCATTTTCATTCATGGATTATATGTTCAAATTATAGTGGACAGCATCGGGTTATTTCAATATCTGTAACACATGCAGGGATAAAAAGGGGAAACCATCATTTTGGTCAATTATATTTTAAGAATATTCTGTTTAGTTTATTTTGGTGAATAAATCTTTATATTTCTATGCTTATCAGAATAATAGCTGTCATTATACTACAATGTCTCCTTCGTACAGGATTTGCACACATCGTAGGAATCGAATTACGAGGAAATGTCAATATCATAATTGCTCCTTACATTTCCCTTCCACACTCAGATTATCAATAGAAGTAATTAAAAAATTATGCTACATAGATAATCAATGATATTTTTCTGATACTCCATGTTTTGAAAGATTTTTTCAATATTCATTGAAGTAAAAATATTAAAAATTGCGTGAACATGTGAATGTATCCAGTAAATGAGATTCAATTTCTCAAAATGATTGGAATACCTTAATGTGAAACGCAATTAGTATAGATTATTTGCTTTAAAAAATTAAAAACGATTCAGGAAAATATTACGAGTATCAGTAAAATATTGTGATTAGGAAGAATACTATACAACTCAGAGATATAACAAATTTTCTTGAGCAAGAGACACGAATCTAATTTTGCGGCAACTCTCTCAGGATTTGCTTCCACCATTCGTCAAAAACAGTGGCCCATAGAACGACTAAAGTTGTTGATGAATTCATAAAGATAACTAAATACTTGAGCTTGATGCAAAAGAGTCGATTTTACCATTTTATCATAACATACTGTAACTACTATCCTTTTTAAATATTTTTTTATCGTATTACAAAATTTTTATTTCTCTCGCACTGCTTCCAAGAATGGCTGCGGATTTAGATGAGAACCGAAAATCGTTTTATGCAAATATAATGAAAGTGTCAATGCATGTTGTGCTTTCTGGGAAAATTCATAGTAGTTTATTGTTGGGCAACATTATTTCAGGCGCATCAACATGACCCCCTGAACTGTCTTTCGCTATCTGTATTTTGCGTCATCACTGAGAAGAAGAGGTTCCGACGAGCAATCAGTTTTGTAAATCCACATCTGTCAAGGCAAGAAATATACGCCATGAAGAAGGTGACCAAATGTAGGGAAAATGAGCTAAGATAATAAAAATAATAATGAACTAATCATCCTCGTTTCATATGACCTGTTAGTAAGTGAACCAATGGTACGTATTACGAAGGGAATGAGAGCATTCAACAACAAACAGAGAAAGAAAATCGTAACATACAAAACCTTCAGTATTTCTTTAAAATCGGTAATTGAAGACCACAAAATAATATTAGCGAACCCCAAGACAACGAATCAATGTTTCGGGACTACAAACTGCTCTAATTCTTACGAGTAAAACAAAATAACTGGTCATGGCAAAGCTTCCTTGTAGAGAATTATTTTACTTAGAAATAATATAAAATATAATTTGGACATATAACTACCACAATTAAAGTCCATTGTAAAATCTAATTAAATAAATAATGCTAAACAACAACTTAAAACGAAATGCGAAACGTTGTGAGTTTTTCTCACGAAGTATACACTGTTCGTCCATATAGGTCGTAAGTCTTGCATAATTTATTTAGTTGGACATATGACTGTAACGTCGACGCCATGAAATTCCACCAATTGGTGAAATATTAATATTTCTTTGCATTTTCCAAGCCGGATGCTGTTAACAAGCTTTCAATAAGTGGTCGGTCGGCGCTAAGACGGAAGTGCGACGAACTTGGGACCCACCCTAGGGCTCTTCAGTTATTGAGGTATTGTTTGAAGTAATGAATGAAGTACGTGCCGAATATAGAACAACGAAAAAGGTGTTTGCGAGCGTCTAGGTGACGCCCATGGCGGTTCGTCCTCTACGGCGCAGTCACTGCGTTCCTAGAATGAAAAGGGATGGACAAGAAGAATATTTGCAAGATGTGGTGGCGAAGGCATGGTTATTTGCGGATCACGTGACTTCTGCTACTGTATATATTGAGAGGAGTGAAGATCCTCAGGGACTCTTTACGCGGGAAAGTAGATATCCGCCGGCACGGGAGAAGTGTCCGGGCTAAGTCTAGGTCGGAGAGACCAGATGTTCGTTAGGCTGCTGCGGTAGCCTTGATGAAGTCATTATTAGTTGCGAGTGTCGTAACTTGTATCAGTTAGTTGTTGGGGAAAACAACTTATAATTTTGAAGGTTCAGATAACCTGAGGGTTTTACTATTTAGTTGTCTTCAACTAAATTTAACCAAGTGTAATTAATGCTTTCCGATAGCATTACTTGTGTAATAACAGATTATTAGATGTATTAATGATTTTGGGAGTTTGTCTGTGTTGTAAATTCAGATTTCTAGTTAATTTGTATTAAATCATTATTTATTGTTATTACACGTGTGTTTGATTGCTCGGGAAACCGAGCTGGTGGCAGCGAAGAAAACTACCATAGGGATTGTGGTATTTATGTGGATACCGCTTCTACCAAAAAATACTAACATCGCATCAGGGCTTGAGGTGTGATGTTACAATGACGTTTATTTTTCCTCGTAATGAGTATTCCAAATGCAGACAAATTCATCCTAAATATCTGAAGTTTGTTTTTGTGTTACCAAGTTAATAACGTCATAGAGATACGGTTGTGTATATGAAGTTCATGCCACACGATACCGTACACATCTTCTGCCGATGGAGAATTAAATATTTCAAATATCTAAAATTTTGTGTACCGATACAACAATACATATTTATGACGATATTAATTTTCAAAGTACACCTTATCAACCATTATGTGAGATATACTCCATTTAATATTCAAATAAAATAATTTCTCTTTCATGAGAAAGGAACACATTTTTCTAAAATAATTATTATCCGAAAATTTTAAAAATCTGAAATTAAAAAATATGTAGTCGAAATTTTTAAAAATTTAATCGTATGTTAATTTCAAAATAACTTTTGTTAGAGACCACCGGGCATCTTGAAAGGATATGTTTTGCTTACGGTTTTAGATTCGGAGAGCTGTCCGCCATAACCGTCGACGTCATGAGAGCACCTCGGCAACACAATTCGCTATTCACGGCACTCGACGTTTCAAGGCGAGTACATCTAGGAATGCGGAAATGAACATATCAAAGTTGACAATCTTAAAAGCAGGTCATGCTACTTACGAAGAAAGTTATGCGAGGTCTCATTATTTGGTACTATCTTTAGAAATAACTCTAATTACAAATTAGATCTTTATTACTGGATACTGTTATTCATGAAACTATCATACAAAGTAATTTTAATTTCAAAAACAAGTTACATTTTGTAATGATTTGACTAACATTAAGCGGCAGAACGAAGAATCTCAACCTTCCAGAATCCAATACCATGAATTCAAAATAAATGTCTCGACATTGACACAGTCACTATCAGGTTTTCTTTATCTCTAAAATTGAACAAACCTACGTAGATATAGTTCATATTACATTTTATTTCTGACATGCACAGTTACGATTTTCCTATCGTTTTCCGGAATATATGAGCAAGTGTTTTGTAGTTATGATGAAGTACATTTTTAATAAGGAAATGGTATTTCAGGAAGTACACTCCCCCTCAATTTCTGAGTGTTTTCAAATATGACAAAGTTCAATAATTCAATTATTTCTTACGGATGTGTTGTCAGTCCATGTGAAACTAGCTTGCCACAGGTGTGATACAGCTCTCTATGGTTCGTAAGAAAAATATTGCTTCTTATATTTGCCCAAAAGTCATGATATACAATTGGAAATCAATTTGAGGCTACTGAAGATGGAACAACATTCCAATATAAATCGTTGAGAATAGTGTACGCTGGTATAGTAGTAACTGGAAATGGTGACATATTACACTTCTTTACAAACGTAATAATATAAGTTTTATCCCTAAATAATCGAAATAAAGTAAATTAATAATCACCCTTATTTTTCAAATATTAGTTTTCTTAGAAGGAAATTACTTAATATTTTACACATTTTTCGTAACACACTGGAACGTCTGTATTATCGGAACCACTGTATTACGTGATTTGTTAATTTATATTTATGGTAGACTTGTAATAAAAATGAAAAAAGCAAGTATCTCTGCCAAAACAGATGGACCACCAATAACAATAACAAATGATGGTTTTATTTAAAATTTCCCTTTTCTTTTGTTCTGCTGCATAGTATTTGAATATAAACGAATAGCAAAAGAAAATGGTTGAAGGGAGAAGATATTCATTATGTAGGCCCGCACAACACGAGTTTGCTTTCTGACAAATACTTAAGAGATGCTGTAGAAGGCACACCATATCTGAAAACAAAATATGTTTTGAGGAAGAACCGAGAGAGTGCACTAGTGTTAGTGAAGTTTTCGAAGCAGAGAGTGCGTCGCGAAATACAATATGAGTGTTCTAAAGATGTATTTTAAAAGATTTTATGTCAAGTATTTACAGTAGTAATTTTTTGTTAACATTTTTGTCATGCTGAGTAGTTATTCTCTTGAAACGAAATCTCTAATACTGTACATGTGCTGTAGACCAAAAACTTGTAGGGACTTGGTCACATGGAGTGTGCCACTCAAAAAATCGCTCAATAACTTCATGAAAGGAATTGTTTCATCTAAAAATTGATAATAAAACTTCTTAGATTAGAATGTGGCTTAGAAAATATTAAACATATTTATCGAACTCCTTATAAGAATGCGTTTTAACAATAGTATTTATCATCAGTAAAATATTAGGAAATATACGGAGAAATTTGGTCTAAATAAGCCTTAGTCTCCTTCAATAGTAAAAATTTAGATCCCCTATAAGTTCCAAATTTTTTATATTTTATAGACCAAAAATATTGTTTTCTCAATGGACTACTGACGTCACCACATCCATTCCACTTTCGAAAGTTGCGTATTCTAAATATGTGTCTGTTTTGTTTTGGTAAAGAAAGCACCTTCATTCGTTTTCGAACGTTATATAATGAACTGTGGTACATGGAGTGAATATCAATGAAGAGATTAACGATCTTCTCCGATAATCTGATGGGTGATTCCTTCACTCTCCATTCCTCGTCTTATACAAGGCAATCCTCATCTTAATACTACTACTAGCATTTAGGGAAGTCCATTAATGTCAAATTCATTAACTGCATCATCAACAGGAAGAGAATTACAGGTTATCACGTGGTAATTACCAATTGCATAAGAAATTTCCATAACACTTTAAGGTACTTTCTGCTCATTTTTTTAAAACGAATCGGAACTCTTTATACTTAAAAACTGCGTCATTCAATATATCAGAATAAATGAGAGTACTCCGTACATAAAATACTGAATACATTTTTTAATTACTAATGAAAGTGGGCGATCTTCAGACCCGTCCAAATATGTCTGTAATTACTTCCATGGTTTAGGGAGTGCTGTGCTTTAATAGTATGTAAGAGTTAATTCAACTTGTGCAACATATTGAATAGTAGAGGAGACCGGGGAAGGTTTTCTATGGGGACATGTTTTTCAACTCGTAATAGTTTTTAAGGAATCGATTGAGCGCTTCAGTAGATAGAGTAGCTGAAGCGGGGACGTCTGACACGCCGTATACGCGAGTTTCTGTGAGATTGCTGCTTTTAATCCTCGCCATAGGAATAAATATAATCATTTTTCAACGTATTCAATCTTTGCAAAATATTAAAAAACATGTATTAGCGTTTGACACTCTGCTTTCACTCTGTATTAACTAAAATAGAGGCCTTATGTAAATGTATTGAAGTGCTCGCTTTCTAAATACCTTACGTCGCCATTCGCTCCAGTTTTCGAAGTTCCGATGTGACGTCGGCGCAGGTTTACCAACAGCGTATGAATTAGGTTTTATCATTGGGAATGCGAATTCGTAATGAGAAAACATGCTCCAACCATGATCAGCTTATATTATTGTCAAAAATTTACTTACTGAAGAACTACGTATAATCAGCAAAATATCAATAATGGGTACAAAATCTGCTATGTCCCTTAATCACTTTTACCTACAAAACGAGAGTTGACCTTTCTCTAATGAAAAAATAAATAAAATTATGTGTGAGCAATCATTTGAATGTGTCTGAGACTAATGAAAAGTAGGTGAGGTGCGCAAAATGCGAGATAGGTTCACGATTATTGTACCGAACGAAGTATTATATTTTTGTTTGTGTCCTTTGTGATTCAGAAAATGATGAGGACATTTTTAAAACTGTTGATTACCCTGAATTAGTTATTAAATCATGTTTCTTGTTATTTAAATAAGAAAAGAAGACATTTATTACCTTTAGTTGACCATATAAAGTAGTTGGAGGAATTGTCTCTATGTAGTTTTTGTAAGTTAGGGAACATTCTTAGTAGATTAGAAAACGCATATGGGTATATTTTCCCCTGATGAGGATGAATAGAATTTTTTGGTCAAAAACTGTATATGATTTGGTAAACAAATATGGCACTTTTCAGCTAAATGTGTGGTGAAAGTAATGATATCTGGTCAATCTAGAAAAATTAATTTAAAAATTTCTAATACAAAAGTAGGAAAGTATACCCGATTTCCCTACCATATTTATTTCTTGAATTTAAGGGGTTAAAAAACTGCGTGACTTCTTCATTGTACAGTTAATTAAAATTATCTTCTAATTATTATAAACATTTAATTATATTTCATTAATGAAATGATTTGTGGTAGGAAACAACAACAGTGAGAATGGGTACCTTCTAAGATAAATTATAATCGATCGAACATATTCACCATGTGTATTCTGGCTTCCGATAATAACTATCTCAAATGGAGCCAATTAGGGGTATATCGATTTTAGCAACATATAGCCTCAGGTATTGCAGCTTCGGAACATGGAATCAGCCAGTAAGACATTCAGAATATAGTGAAAGATACCTTTATGGATACGGAAAGTAATTTTCTTAAGGAAAAGTCTTAAGCAAATTTCCTGAAGTAGTAGGCAAATTGTATTCAAACAAAATTTACTTCGAAATATGTTGAAGTAACTTGAAAAGCTTTATCGGAGGACATAGTAAATGACTATGAAATTCAATATAAATTGATGGAAAACTTTTGAAGGAATAATAATAATATTTAAAGGATTACGTGCTTTATTTACGTAAACAATTAGGCATTAAAGGAGGAGCAAATGAGAATCAAATCTCCGTACTTAAAGAAAACGTGTGTAAATGTCACGATTATGAGTTCACAATAGCTTCTCTACATTTGTTTGTTTCCCTGTAGCAATTTTAATGGTTATGTCCCTTCGCGAGCATATGCCTATTACTTAAGGTCAAACGTAACTTTCAAACTCCCCTGGCTCGAATTGGTTTTGGGGGTTACCAATCGTTAGCTTTGTGTCCTGTGGTAGGAACTACAAAATAATACTGGGAGAACTGCGGACGATATTCCGATATATATCTGCTTCTCCATTAGTTCTTGAAATGAGATGTAAACATAGTCGAGTACTAGCACAAACAAAGCAAATCCCTGTAATTACATTCTAATGAGTAATATCTGTAGCGGAAAATAATTAGGTCGTAAATTTACAATAAAACATGTCAACGTGTAATTTATTATAAAGCTAATAGATTCACATACAAAACAATTCATATCATAACAAATAGTAATAATCTATGATCACGACGAATAGTCTTTACGGGAAGTTCTTCATTTTCCAGCTCCAGAAGATAATTAAAATGTGAAGGTAATAAGATCTTCATTACCCACTATTTCTCGCGATCCCACACCCCGGATGGTTGGAAAATAAAGGATTTGGCTATTCAACGACAGTCTCACACAAAATTCAACATTTTCTTCTTAATCTGAAAGTATTGAACTGGAGGTATGTGGATCAAGAGTCAATGCTTCCCTATAACACTGAGACACATCCATTTCACCAGCCATTCACCACCCGTTTGGAATTAGAGACATCGAAATGCAATTTCAATATTATCAAAATATAAATATTTGAATGTTTGAGCTGACTGTTAAAATTGCAATGATGTATTAAAAGACAAGTTTTTATTCATTGTAAAAATTACAAGCAATACCAACTCATTACCAGACACATTATGACGTTTTAATGAAAAAATAACTCATAAAAGTCTGTCACAGATTGGAGGTAATGTTTCGGTTTTTACCTTTCTCAGTCAAGAAGATACTCTTTATTTATCTATAAGAAAGCAATGGTGTCGTTTCACCTTATAGATTTTTGTGTTTTTATAAATCTGGGAGTGGTATTAATTTGATGAATAAGTTATGAGGCACTCGTCAGCGTTATTTGATGTCGGAAATGTATTAATAACTATTGGGAACACATTTTCCTTATGTTGTGAAATGTTGACCAAGTTTTCCAAAACCAAAATTAGTTTTATCTCAAAATAAATTTTAAAAACATATTTTACTAGATTTCTTGTCCTTGAACATATTGTACCGTTAACAATTCATTTCAATTTAACAAGTAGACGGTCCGAGGTGGGAAATGAAGTTTGTGATCAACTTTTGTAGGGTGGTAGTATAGCCTTGCAGTGTCTGTATATTTAAATTATAGTGCGCACTATCCAGCAAAAAAAAAGTGAAACGAAGATTTTTGCTGTAACGAATATTGTAAAATTGTTTCTCACCCTACCCATGTTTTGTGGGTTATTATTTCGTAATAATAGATACTGTGTTCAATTGTCGTGCGGGGCAGAAATATTTTTCTAATTTTATTATCAACTCATTGTGTGCATATCTTTAATAAGATGATAAATTGTATTCTTTCACATTAGTTTATTGAAATATTGTTCTCTAAATACTGTAAAATGTATACCCCCTCTTTGGAAAAATATTCCAAAGCATTCAGGGTGTCGATCCAAATTCAATAATTATTTACCTTTTTCTTGCTTATCATGATTGTCGAAAAATATTACAGAATTTCTAAGTATTTATTAAAATTCAGTTTTGAACGAAAATTGCCACTAGCTTATTGGAAACAATTGTTTTAAGAAAGTAATGTAGGAAATGTAAGAAAGGTTCATGAGAATTGTTTTTCAAAGAAAACAAGTATACAAATTTCATTATAATCGAGGAATAATATTTCATTAACAAAATTAGAAAAAAAAATGAAAAAAATCATTCCCGCGCGATAATCGATTTGAACTGAATACATGCTCTTTACAACATCTGCACTATACCTCCTCACTCACCTGACATACTGGCGTTGGGCAACAATTTGAGTATATACGAAATAGAAACGAAAACGTCGAATCATTTTTCTGTGAACAGGCCGGACAGTGCGTGCTATAATTTTAATATAGTGACCCAATAAGGCATTTCTACCATTCCACAAAAGCTTACTCAAAATTTCATTTCCTGTCTCTGACACTTTTCTGCTAAGAGGTGACAATCTGAAAATAATAATGAAATAAAATAAACGTAAAAAAACTTTTGAAAACAAGCTTTTATATAAAAAGTAAGTTTTTTAAATGTATATTTCATTTTTTAGAAGTATCTGCGTTTGTGTATCGTCTATGTACTTGTAACTATGCTGAGTGACATCGAAAGGAACATTTTTGTAGATTTCTTTTAGTTTTACTTAAACTATTGTTTACCTTTTAGTACAGCACTTTTTATATTAATAAAAAGCTTGTTTTAAAAATGGTTTCCTACGTTTATTTTATTCTATACATTTTAGTTTTATAATTTGTTTATTGATTTGTCAAATGAAAACAAACTTAACTATCCAATATTTTACCATTAAGAATTTCCAGTGCCCATCTCCTACATACATCATCAGATTCTCGTTTTCCACAGAGCTGAAATTTTACAGATATGGGTTCTTTGTTTTGGGCATTTAAGAGAGATAAAAACGTAAAATTTGGTCGCACAGTTTAGATCTTACAATCGTGTTAATTAACTTGCGCCTCAGCCGCTGCTGCCACCGTGAGTTGCTACGGAGATAATTGTAAGTCATAATACAGCCTGAAATGATACGGAACTACAGACTGATAAGGTTTCTACTCTAATATCGGTCGTATTACTTTTTTTTCGCCTTGCATTTCCCATCCCAAGCAATGGGAGTGCCATGCCCCGTTGTGGCTGAACATGAACATAACGGCATTGGTAGTATAATTTTTCTTCTCAGACACTTTGACAAATACGGATCCGATGCAAATATTTCCTTTACAATTATTTTTCGTTCACCCCTTTTCAATCCTTTTCCTCCCTTTTTATCCATGTGGGACTGAATTTAGACCTGAACGATAACAAAGGTGACACCATTTATCTCAGCGACACTGAATACAGTAAATTTGTCTCTGGTATGTCATTTCCGATCATTCTTATCCACGTCCCTAGGGGTGTAAATTTAAGCAGCATCGAGAGTGTCACTTTTTAGTTCAGAAATCCGGAAAAGTATGGTATGAACACGAATACCTGTAATTTTTAACAATCGTCTTCCGTAGGGGTGCTAGAAGATGATCGTGGACTTAAGTGGCATTGAGGATGACACTATTTATTCAGCAACCCCAAAAATGATGTATTCAACTCCAATTTGGGTCGATTTTGATTATTTCTACTTTTCACACTATTCCCATCCCAAGAGGTGCTAAGGGTGTCGTATTTCCCATGGAGGTTGAATTTAGATTCATGTGTTATCTGGATATCATTATATCAGCTGAACGATGCCGAAAACTCGTGACTAATGTCATTCTCGATAATTTTTACATTGCATTCCCTTCTCAAGCGGTGCTAGGGGTGTATATGGGCTGATCATGAACTTCAGCGTCATCGGGAATATAACTCCTACTTTCAGGGGTCTCAGTATGATCTCATTCATTGTCGATTTTTTAAAATTTGATCCCCTTCTCACCCCAATGTATTCAATACCAATATCGGTCGATCTTCATTATTTTTACTTTCCACATCATTCCCACCTCCTAGCCCATGGGTGCGAAGGGTATATTATCTCCCATTTGGACTGATTGTGAACATAAGCAGCATTTAGGACGGTGTTATCCATCTCAACTGAAGGAAAAAAAACTATGGTTTCCAATCTAACATCGATTTTTTCTTTTATTTTTACATTTCACCTCCTTTTACTTCGTCCCCAGGGAAACCAGAGTTGTCTTATCCCCACACTGCTTGTTGTCAGATAAGACAGTCATCCGTGTATCACATTAGATTGAAATTCATTCAGGCATTATATAATTATGGTGGGATATAACTTTACACCCTCTTAGAGGTAGATTTTTGTAAACTGGTACAATAATCATCTATTGTTATGTAAACCACACATATATGTAAAATTTCAGTTCGATTGGAAACTTGAAAGAGGCCGAAAATTCAATTACCAATTTGGAAACGGAGGGACAAATATCCTACATACGAATGAAGCAAGTTAAATAAAAGCGTGGAATAAGTTTTAAAAATACCAGTTATTTTAGTGACAAAAATTTCCATATTACAAAATAGTTTTTTGTTCGAGGCAGTACAAAAAATAAAATCATAGATAAGTATTATTACTCTTTATCTATCCACTTGCTCCATAATTATCACATCCTCTTCCGCGTAGAGTGTGTAAAAACACTACAAAACCTCCTTACAAAGATAATGTTCACAATCCTAATTTTTTAAAAGAGACCGTACTCCTCTACAAGCTATAGAACCACTGAAGGGAAAAGCGAAAAAGAAAAAAAAAATCAGCCAACACTGGTGATCAAAGATGAAAAAAAAAATTCTCTCCTTTTGTATCCTGCCAAACAGCGTTAGTAGGTATGTGTGAGAAGCTATAAATTTTGTAAGAGGAAATTTAAATTAAGTTAATTTGATTGTAGAAAATTCGAATAATCAGGAGAGTTTTGAAAAGCAACCGAGAAATTCATAATGAATTAAAATATGGCGTACTTTCTGCGTACAATGACGTGATTAAGTATACGTATTCTAATGTAAAAAAAACTTGAAGATTTTTTTTTTTGTGGGGCTTTAGGGCTCGTCAACAGCGAGGTCATTAGAGCCCTTAAAACTTGTACAGGTAGGGAAAATGCAGTTACGCACTAGGGAGAGCCAACATGACTCTCCCCGCGTGTGGGACTCGCCGAAAGACTCAGCCATACCCACTAAAAACCCTCCTGCATTACAACTCAAAACACAAATTCCAATATATCTCATGCCTTTTACTAAAAAACACTTAAAAAAAGAAGAGGGAAGAGGAAAATGAAAGATACCCTAGCCCTAATAGCGTCGGGATCGAAAAGAACAAGAGGTGACCAAGGGAGGTCAGAAAAGAGAAAGGAAGGAGCATGGCACAAGTAAGTGGGAGCAAAAACTTGAAGAATACTGAAAATAATTTTACTGTCATAAAAAAGCAAAGGATTACCTAATCCAAAGCATAATAGTAACTTATTCGCAGCATTTGTGGCTTATGATACATGGTTACTTTTCCTGGAAGTCTGTCTTAATGTAGAAATAATTTCCTTTAAATCTCAAGGGTGGTGTTATGTAATAATCCACGTATAATCGTATCCTTAAAGTTCTTTCTTCAACGGACTCGAAGAAAGGTTTTTCAGTACCATATTTAAAAAGATTAACAACATTATATATGAAACTTAAATTACATAATGTTATTAAAATATTTTTAAACGTGCTCAAATTACTGATCTCTTAATCAGTAGCGTACATAGGCGGGTGGGGAAGGAGTGGTTCGCACCGGGCCTCATCATATAAGGGGCCTCGAAAATGATGACCAAACGCGTAAATTTTAATACAAATATTATCCGAAACATTTTTAAAACCGTAAAGTAAATAAAAGTTGAGATTTTAAATAATATATACTCAAATTTTTTCTAATACATCAGTGTGTTGGGCATGCACTAATAGGCATGCAAAGTCGTTTGAGTATGGGGACCTCAAAAAACATAAGTGTAGGAGCTTCCAAAAATTCTCCCACCTCGAGCCTCATGAGTTGTAGGTACCCAGTGTTAGTAATGAGATATACGACAACATGTTCTGGGTTGGTCTATTGCTGGATGTAACGATCATCACGGAGAGTAATGAGTAGGCAAAATGAAACGGGCGATACATGTTTAATAGTTTTGGGTGAACAGTACCTTGAATAGTGAACAATTTCGTTTTTCAATAAATAATATGTCTTTCGGATTTGAAAGCGGTGTCATCATTTCTTGTTTTTTTGTCAGACGTTTCGCCCGCATCTGCGGCGAGCATCCTCAGTGCTTACGTGGTCGTAACACACGGGTCGAGTTGCTGGCAACTGACATGTCAGCTAATAACACCCTGCTATGTATAGTGGAGCGGGTGGTAACGTCAGCGGGCAATGTGACAGTGGCGCGAGGGCAGGCTTCCTCTGATGCAGAGTCATCCCCGGCTAACTTGGTCATGTCGTCGCCCGGTGCATCTGTAGCGGCTAATTGGTCAGCCGATGGCACGATGACCTCACCTTACTGTCTGTGTTCATATCGTCTTCTCTCCAGTTCGTCTCGCTATTCAGGAGATGTCTTTTACTCTTCCTCCAGTTCCCGTTTCAACAAATTTCTAATCAATCCTAACTTTGTTACATAGTCACTAAATGCATGATAATTATCTTCCGTTCGTATTCTTTCTGACTTGTCTGGTAATGTATATTCTCCCATCCCTTTTAACTGCTTGATATAACCTGTCCTTTCTTTTTCGTTCTATGGGCAATCCTATAATAGATGTTCTGGCGTCTCCACTTCCTGATCACAAATACATCGTGTCGTTTGCATTTTAATTTCGTCAAATATAAATGTAGAGGCATGACCCCATACAGTGAATAGTGAACAGATTCCTTGAATTAGAAAATCATATATCCTTCACAGAAAATGATATATTCTGTTACAATCCTGAGCATCAGTTGGAGGTCAGATGAAATATGAACTGATATTATTGTCCTTTCTAGAGTCATTTATGAAGTCTGTGTTCCTTGTTCATTATCAGAACTCGTATGTAAGCTTTATTTGCAGTATTTCAAGATGAAATACACTGCGAGAATTTTAATTTTTTCCTCGACAACTGATTATAACTCGTATTATTCATTTCTACGACCAATGATGAAAGATCCAACGCAGCAGAAAATTCCTCGAAACCCAAAATTTCATGAAGATTCGTGAACATTTTCAGTCTCCGAAAGAAAGACACTCTTCTCTTTACGTATCCTTCTCTTCTCATTCGGCAGTCTCATTCCGCGACGAATTAGCGCGTTCCTTTTTGTATTTCTCCACAGTTTTTTGTCTCGACATCCTCAACCTCGCATTTGCGCTCTCGGACAATCATATCAGTTTCTCCGGCTTCTCGGGACTTTTCTCTACCTCGGATGTGTTCTCCCCATTTTCACAGCGAAATTCGCCTCGCCCCGAACCATCTCACTCTCTTCAGCGTCATACTCCTATTGCTGGTCCATCGAGCAAGTAGGTTAAGCAGATTATGAACCCATTCCAACTCTCAACAATGGTTAAATCACGGGAAGTCAGTGACGTCCCATCCCCACGTCAACTAAATTACTGGTGAATTCACTGTTGCGTCTGTACAGCGCCTTAGCGTCGAAGACCGGCATCTCCTCCTGTTTCCTCCCCCCCCTCCCTGTGACACGCTGCAAATCCTTTTAAGCACTTTATCGTAGTCTGAAAATTCTGGATGGAATGTTGCAGAATAATTTGATTTGATGCAAACAATCCACAAAATTCAACATAAATGAGTTTTATATTAGTTTATTGACTTGAGAACGAACTCACGAATATATTTCTAAAGAAAAATTTAAATAAACAACTATTATGAGTTGAAGTATAATAATATTAAATTGAGTTTGCAGTTACTTTTCTCTATATTATTGAATGCATAAAAGGAGTATTATTTGGTCGGCAAAAATATGGACAGAATATTTTGCCACAATTAAACGAGGTAACTAACTTGCAAATCTGCTAATTAAGTGCTAGCCAAATGCAAGTTGGAACTTGTTGCGTGAAAGTATTTCTTTTCCAGCACAATCACTCGGTTACCTGAATCCTTAGTTTTACCAACTCTGTTGCAAACCATTTACCGGTAGAAGGAACTGCTTTTAACTTTTTGAGATCCATATAATAAAAGATATGGAATTGAAATTATTAAGATATCACTGGAGTAAAAACGTTTTTAGGAATTTCATTTACCTTAATTTTTTTTGCTGTGATAACATGAACATAGATTTTTGTTAGTGTTTCGAATGTACCATTACTTTGTTATACACAAAAAGTATCTCTGACACAGCTTCGGAGTGGACGGACAAACTATGCTGTATATTATAAGGTTTGTATCAGAAATAATAAGCAATTAATAATATCAAACAATATCTTCCATTGAAAATTTTGAGTCATTTTCCGTCATTTATTTTTATATCAACCAAAGAATAGTAAAAGTGATGAAAGTAGAAAATGTCGTACGTCAACATCCTGCTGTTAAAAAAATCTTTACTCGAATATAATTTTGTCAGACGAAATGGTATCTCGTTTCGGTTCAATGATGTCATTAACTGTACTTCTCTATGTATATTAACAAAGTATTTGAAGAAACAAAAGCGTGGACTTCAATGGTGATTGGAGGTTCTCGTAATAAAAATAAAATTAGCGACAAAAACAATTCATTTTCTAAAAGGGAAATATTATTAATCATTCATGCGATGCAGAATTTCTCATCAAACGAAACCAACAGTAAGATTGGCCAGATCAAATTAAATGAAACATTTTTTAACAGTCATATCATGACTCTTTTGAAACATTGACAAACCGAATATGAAAATCAGTTTGGTCTTTCCTAATTGTTGCACTACTACGCATTAAGTATGTGTAATGATAAAATCTTCTTACTTCTTTGCTCTTCAAATTTTAATATTATCTTCTCGTTACCAGAGCATATTTGCTGGATATTATTGGAGGTGATACGAACGTCTGTATCTACTCTCAACGTCTAGAATCAGAAGAAACATTTGTAAAGATGGTTGATGTGAAGCTTGTCACCTTAATTAAGGGACGTCTTCGGGGGGGAAATATTCTGGCTATTCTGAACACTGTGGGAATGGTACACGACTTGTGGAAGGGGAATCGGCAGCGTTGAGGTTGGAACGTCTACAGTTAGGTTCTACCTCCGATTCCCATCGCTATTTTTGATTCTCGTAACACAATCACTAATTCTTACGACTGGTGGGGGGATTATCTATCCGTCAAGTTGTGGAGAGAAATATACCGAGAAAGAGTTTATGAAAATATTTTCATCCAGACAAGATGAAATTTCATTTCCTGTTTCCATTTAATTCCATAAATGTTAAAGGCAAAAATTATGGTACTACAATATAAATTTTGAATGGTTTCAACATAACTTTTAAATAGTATACCATTTCCATGGGTGCTAAGAACAAGAAACACTTAAAACTATATAAAATGAAAATTGTAGTAAATTGAGCAGAATAATACGAAAAATGATTATCTTCACGGAAAAATCTAGTTAACTTTACCTTCACAAATAAAATGCAACAAAAATTTTAAGTCACTATGGAAAGAACACAAGTGTTATTGACACATTTTCTTAAGAGAGGACCTGGTCGATCGAACGAGTCATTTGACATTTCAATCGGAGCTTACTCCTGATGTCGTTGTGGAAGTTCAAAAATAGCCATTCTTGGAGGTCTGAAAAAATGTTACTGATCGGAAAGCCATATTTTTCAGTGAGTTTATCTGATTCTAACATTTATTTTTCAGTACTATTTTGATAAGACTTGTAAATAAATTCATTTCTTTTTCCATATCAAATTTCATTAATTGTTACACCAAAGGGACATATTCCACTTGTTGAAATTAATATTTCTTTAATTCAGTTAACACAATCTTGATGAATAAGATCACATTACATAATTGTAGTAAATCTTCAAAATCTGATATTGAGAATAGTCACTTTATTATAGAACTTATATGGGTATTTACGTCTTGAAATACACAAATTATAGATCACGAAAATTTGTGTACTAAAATACTTTCGCTGGTAACGAAAAGTCCAAGAACACGTTTCGACATCCAGTTCATCTACAATCACTGGTTTTTATGACAGCACGAATCATATAATGATGTTACGACCTCGCACATTCATATATTGTAAGACCGAAAAATTAATTAATCCCTTCAAAAAACGTTTAGCTGGTAAGAATTCTAGAAACGACAAATTAATAGGATCAGCGTTGCTGACAGCTGTGAATACATGAAAGAAATGAGACACCAAAGCTTTGCCACGAGTTACAAAAGCAAACATTGGGGAAAAGTGAGCTTTGTAACGACTAAGGAACACGGCAATGAAATGATGAAAAAAGAAGGAATAAAATACCAGACGGAATAGTGGAGGATTGGTTAGTGATGATTTGTGTGGTACGGAACAAATAACTTAGACTCACGAGAGCAAGGCGTGATCATTAAGGCGAAAAAGGATGAGAGGATACAAATCGAATGTGGAGAAGGTAGCAGAGTGAAGTGGAGAATGTGATGAAATATGGAAACCAGAAACCTCCTTAACTTTTCACACGTAACAGAATCAAAGCCCAAGAGGAGACATGTTGTGACTCCTTCATTATACGAATTGATATTAAAGTTCCAATCAGTGATGTCATAACGGCGTACCGGCACTGGTTTTTGGAAAATGTTTCTTATTTATATATGTACATGAGATTTTATTTTACGCTACGTTAAAAGAAAATACATTTGAGAAAAAAATTTCAAGTTGAGTACAGCAAGAAATCTGGGTCACGCGGGAGTGAGTCAGTTTTTATTTCAATTCTATTTGATTTTGGTATGTGCTCTGCGAAATAGTGACAATTGTAGGATATATTTTCTCATAACTACCAGTACAATATTTAAGGATTTCAATATTATTTAACACACACTGAATATAATTTTATTTCGAAAGTCAAGAGAACCATTTCAAATATAATTTGTGATGAATATTCACAATTCAAAAAATATAATAGGTAAGAAAAAATACAGGCTTAAATATAAATTTATCTTCTTTTATATTACAGAAATGGTGAAGTTCTAATGTCGAAAATTAACTCCAGAAGGCGTTAAAATTTACTAATTAGCAATCCCTTTTGTTAGTTGGGAAGTAAGGAAAATTAAACGTTTCGACACTGCTCAATTCGCCATGACACCACTGGTTCCAATTTAATTATGCTAAGCAATATGATAGGAAACAGGAAATGGACTTATCTCATCTCATTCATTAAATTCTAGTTACACCGTGTGTAACGATGTAAATGTATTAGTCAAGTAATCGTCATAATAAAATTATAGTTGGTATTATTGAATTTTTACAACAATCTCTGCTTATCTTCGTAAAACAGGAAACGTGGTGTTACGTACATATTCCAGTGTGTTCTGTGTATTTGCCTATTTGAAAGTACATAACACTCTCGCGCTGCTCCCCGTTGGACACGGGGCCTGGCTAGAAGCAATCGGTTCAATTGGCATAAGGCTGGCCCTGCATAACAATATCCTTAATGTCCCCAATCACCACGTTTAGGCATCCCAATGAATTCTTAATTAAATGAAAGGCACAATCACGCGTCTAATATTAATTCAATGCAATTCCCATAAGCACTTCCAGACGACCACTGTAAGGTTAATATTAATAGACCTTAATTCGACACGGCTTTCCGATTTCATTTATATTCTGTTGAATGACTATACTAAAAGTCTCTTTTACATCAGTACATTTGAAATCTAAAAATGTTAATTATGATGAAAAATCACAGGGTTTGAAAATCATTCAAATCATTTTTTGTATTACCTGTGCCATAACTGATTTTTTATTATTTCCCTTGAATGTACGAGTATTCCCTACTACCTCTGTCCGTTTGCGACATCCCAGAAGGAATAACAAAATGTTGAACTAGGTGCAGAGGAAAGAGGGAAGGAAAGGGTGAGTGGGAGAACGGAAGAAAACCGCAGAGGCGGGAACAGGTTATGTAGGTCGGATGGGGTTTGTTTTCCTCAACACCGGAGGGAAGCACAACCCAGCGTAACGAGCTGCCCATGAATGGGTGTGGCCACGGCCACCGTCACGCCAGGGAAATGGGTCGACAAACAGCTGAGTACTGCATGCTGATTCGACCAACATCGGATGCTGGTGGAATACAGGTATGAAACATGACTACTCGGACAACACACAAGTCCAAATGTAAATGTAACACGAACGATTTTTACGAGTTGGAAGTTCGCCGTAACGACCGATAAGTTTAATGAACTCTGTACCCAAGAGGAATGCTGCTGAAGAGAAGAGTAAACCTCTTTTTTTCGTTTTGTGTGTGAAAATGCAAAAACGAGTAACGATGGACTCTTGAGGCTTGTGTGATTTATCAAGGTGAAATGTGAAAAAGGAATGTACTGAATTTAACTATAACTAAGTGACACTTTCCATATAGCTTCTAGATTTGACCGAGAACCAAAAAAATCCTAATAATTCGAAATTATTAGTTACTAGAGGAGAATAACCTGTAACATAATCTTTTAAAAACGATAACATAAGATTATTTACGCCGTAACGGAATGTAGTTATTTAATGAATCAAAAAAAAAAAAAGAATAAGAAATTCCTTACTCCTCTTTTATGAGTTACGTATTACAAAACCATTCGAGAGTTTTACAATAATATGAAAAATATCAGCTAATATTGATCTAAGCAGGTTAATTTCTGTAGCTTATTTATTTCCTTTCTACTAATATGAAAAAATTTCAAAATTTGTATACAACCATGCAGAATACAGCCTGAGGAGGAAGCTAAAATATTTTACTAGACTTTACATTGTACGCGAAGGACTACAAAGTACAATATGCACCACGTATAAGTTAATAATGTATCGCCTATGAAGGATCACCCACGCTGTCTTCATACACCATTATTAGAGAATATATTAATATTTTTTCGCAATGTATAATATTTACTTGGCAAAATTTATTCATGAATATGTATTCTGAATATTTTTTAGTGAAATTAACTTGAACGATCAAAGTTCACTAAACGAAGTACTGTTATTCGGCGTAGATATTGGACAAGAGATCATTGCAAAGACTTAATATCTTAAGAGATACAGATGTTTCATAGTGAACCTACATATTATGCAAGGAACGCATTAACGAGTAAATGTGAAATGAATGGTTGAAAGGAATTGTTGCAATTGTTATCGTATATTAAGCATATATTAAGCATACACAATTATTATCATAGTAACCATGTTTTTTTTATGAGTGATAAACTTTATTACAAGGTACGCCGCAGTGGAGTAACGTGGGTTCAAATGAATAACTAAACTAGCTGCAATTTCGTGGTTGTCAGCAAGCACCTTCTATTCACTTAAAAGTGTGCGTTGGGGTAAAATATTTCTTTTACTTTATATGCTAATCTGAACTCAATGAATTCACTTTTATTCTCAAGTTGGTTACATATCAAGTTGATAGTATTCCTTAGAAGTCAAGAGTTGGAATTAATTTGAAGAGAAATCGAAACAAGTTTCAAATTAACTACTAATGTAAAACTTGATTTGGAGTGAACAAACTTAATTTGAAATGTCTTTGATGTAATACAAAAAATCCTCATAATGCGACTACAGTGAGGACCCTAACATCATATAATGCTAAGTACCCAACAATGTTTGTGTCTTAAAATGAAATTTTCAATGAAACCTATCAACAGCAGGAATTTTACGTTTAAAGTAAACATAAAATATAATGGTTTTCCAATAAATCAAAAAAATATGGCAATAATATTTTGCGAGAACAAAAAAATATTATGGGCCTATTAATTGTATGATACACTAAAATTAGAAACAAAATTAGTTTTACTGCATTAATATATTTTTCTATTTTTATACTGAATATTACAAGTTACCCAAAATGTGTTTTTGAAATACAATTTACTGTAATAAAACAAATCAAGCATCATTTAAGGTAACACGAACTCTCTGTAACAAGATCGTGAATGCATTGTTGTTGAGAATTTTTCTCTAAATAAATCAAGTAGTTTATGGCCCATCATTAAATATATAATTAATACTTTATTAATTCTACTTAATTTAGTCTGCCTCATTAATTCGATTCTTATCGAAGAAAACATTCCAACCTACATGCCTGGAAGGAGAATTTTCCTTCCACTTTTCTTTAACGTTTCACATAGCTCCTAATCGATTCATTTCGCTGCTTTCCTCTCTTCTCCCTCTCACATTGCTTTGAATCGTTCCTTCTCCCGCATTCCATTCCCTATTTTTGGCTCCCAAAACGCTTGCCCTACTTCAGACCGCCACAATGCACTCCTCTATTGAATACAATAGTGCGAGAAGCGTACTGCGCGTTAATAATGCAGAAGAATGAGGGCGTACTTGCGAATATAGAAATGAATAAAGACAAGACCACGTGTTGAGATGATTTACAGATGCACGATGTGTGCGGGAGATGGAGCTCTGTGAGTGTGTGGAACTCTGGATTTACGACCCAGTGAAACACAGGGAAACCTCACGGAATATATATCATGAACTTTTTATGTGTCGGATATAGTATTATATGATTTTTTAGTCTGGTATGGAAATAGGGTCTGTATAGTCACTAAAATTAGAGTGCATTTTTTCCCACTCTTCAAGTCCACAGTGGTGAAAAACGACTGAATTTAGGGTGTTCCGGTTCAGTTCGTGAAACGGATGACAGAACAAAAGAAAAGTAAAAAACTCAAAATTCAAAAGCTTTCACCTATTCCATTCATAAAAGAACACTATTACAGAAAATTTCAGCAATAATTTCTTTATGAAATATGGAAGATTGATACCTGAAAGTAGACATGAGAGACACACAAGGGGGTATAATTTCTTTTCATCTGGAAGTGTTTCGTCTTTTCAATTTCACGCGCAACACTTAGACAGTTGTACATGCAATTATGTGTACTTTAATTTAAATGTAGCAAAGATTTTTTTATCTAATATTTTATATACGTTGCATAAGAGGTGAAAACAATTCACGGTTTCTTCCCCAGAATGACGAGAAAATAAATACCATTATGGGTAGAATACAGAACTAAGAATTTAAAAATACAACAGTTTTTACTCCTCAATTCATGATGAAGTAGTCCTATAGCATTTCACTGACGTGGTTTTGTGCGTGGACGGCCATTGATATCAATGAGAATGAAATCATTCCTGAGAAAGGCAATGAGTATTACCGTTGTTACATTTTTTGACAATAATGTTTATTTATATATTTATTCATTTATTTATTTACATCTTGTAAAATTCTACCATATCTTCATAGTGTACATTGTATTCCTGTACCAACCTTAGCATACATCATTACCCCCACCTGCAACAGAAACATCTTAAAAATTATCTTCACTTTCAGTGGTTTATGAAGATTTGTATGTACTTTATTACAGTCTTATGAATCTTAATACAATTTCTTAAATAGTCTCCAAATTTTTATCAAGTTATCGTTTCAGTTAATAAATCAATTTCCTAATGTATTTTCATTAAAAAATTCTTTACTTCATATTTCAATACTTAAAACTGAATTCTTTACATGAAATTTGAATGTCCAAAGGAAATTGGAGGTACCGGAATCGCCAACAGAGTGATCAGCGGTTGCTTCCCCGTCACAAAGGGCATGAACACTCTCCGCTCTCAAGGTAGTACGAGCGTAAGTAGAATTAAATCACTCAAATCTCTGAAATTTGTTTAAATAAATAAAACGTTATGTATTTATTTTGATTACTTAAGAAATCTTCCATGTACCATTTAAATTAAATAAATGAATTCAATGTAATGGCAAAATACATTGCATCTTAGGAATAATATATATCTTTTAAATAAAATACTAAATAAACGTTTTTTAAAAAAAGCTTTTATTTAAGCGATGTACTAAAACGAATAAGATAAGTTCAGGTTTTTATTAAAGTAATGAAATGTCAAATGCTAATACCTCAATACGTATTTCACATTAGTGGATCCTAATAAAAATAAACGTGCTTACTACCTTCATCGCTGAAAATGGTTAAATATTTTTTGATGAATAATTTGTTTTCAAAAAGCTTGTCAGGCGAAATGTTCATAAAAGTGGACACCAATTAATTTCATTGTACAGTGGACATTGTACAGTTTGTAAGTAAGTACTTGTCGATGTATGTAATTTATTTACGATTCGTGTAACAAGATTTTTGAAAATAAATAATTCAACATAAAATATTAAATCATTTTCAGCGAAAAAATTAGTAAGTACGTTTATTTTTATTAGGATACACTAATGAGAAATGTGTATGGAGGTCTTAGCATTTGACATTGCATTATTTTAATATAAACCTAAAGTTATTTGTTTTCGTACATCGCTTAAATAAAAGCTTGGTTTTAAAAACGTTTTTTATTTATTATTTTATTTTATACTTTTTAGTATTAGGATTTGTTTATATATAATTCATAATAATTAATCTTGCTCGTTCTTACTACTCTGTACAAGAAGGTTCCACAACCAATCTGACTTGAAAAGGTTTATCTGGAAAAATATTTTTGAGAAGCTAAAACCGGTGAAATTCTTTCCAAGCATACCCAGCGTATTAAAAAACAATCTATAGGAAACAAAAATATTTCATTCCTTAAGAATAGGTTAAAGTATTTAAAATTGTAATATGAAACGAAATTAAACCGAACTAAATTTAGCGCATACTTGATATCACTTAATTTCACATTAGGCAATTAATTTAATCAATTAATTGAACTAATCACGCTACTGGAAATTGTAGTGAGATTTTATTCCAAGAATTGCGCTGGTACGCTTTACGTTAATAAGAGTTGTAATCAATTAATTTACTTTCATTATTAAATATACCAACGTATTACTTATCTCATTTGTGTGTAAAAGTTGTTCATAATAAATATTTTTGGAGCAATTTCACCATCGAACTTTTTTACGGAAGTCAACCGGAGCAATGACGAAAAAGATGACGCTTATAGGCAATATAGGAAATAAAATAGATTGAATTTCGTACGAATAATTTACTTTTGGGGTCACTTCTACCATACAGCATAATGAATAAAATTCATGATATAAGAAAATGAATTCTAAAAAGTGGACCTTAATGAAACAAAGAAGAACTGCTGCATCAATAAAGTTTTCATGTATAACAAACAGCTGTTTTACATGATTTTTATATAGTTTCCCTCAAGTTTTTTCCAGCAAAATAAATTACGTGGGGCAGAAGACTGCTTCTGATACGACAAAGACCTTCAGAGCAGTAGCGTATCTTCAACTTATGAGCTCGGGGGGGGGGGGTCCCTGTTCCAGTCAAACACCAATTCTTGCTTGCTGTGTTAGGATTACGTAAAATAATTTGAAACTGAATTTGAGGTTATATTGAATAAAGAGATCTGTTTCGAAAAACCAACAAGACACATGATTGAAAGGATCATGTAGGTAAAGGTATCAAAAGAGTTTGAAGCGATCAATCACCTGGTGCATACAGGTGTGTCCTTGCTCCTGCGCAGGTTGCCGCTTAAAAGATATAGTATTTATATTCTGATGAGTTCCAGGACCAAGGGTGGCTCCCGTCACCGACAGTTGAAAAGATTAAGTTCCCAGTTTCTCAGATAGAGCGCGCTACCTCAAGTCATACGCCCTGACACTAAAGACAAATGCAAAAATAGTAACAGCTGGTGTCTGGATTGCTCTATAGTGAAATAAGTATTGATCTATATAATTTTTCATTTTTAGTCATTTTCCATGCTGAAACTACAAATAACTCTTGCATATATAGAGTAAATTTTACTGAGCGATTAAATGCATTATTGATCTAACCAATAAAAGGTCATCTAGACAATGAAACAGTATTTTTTGTAACATCCTCTCACATTTCTTCCTCAACCATAAGCGGTACTTTTTATTGATTTTTCTTTAATGTTCGTGGTTAATTGACAGCAGAGTGTTGTTGGCTGTGGACCCAAGGCGTGTGTTGGAGTTTTATGTTTGTGTACAAGATCAAATATTAGTTATTTTACTGTTATAAATTTGTAGTACAATTGTGTTTAATTTAACACCTGAATATTATTTTTGGTGACCAATTTGGAGATCGCGTATAGGATGAGTTTCGGGGCGGACCGACCCTCACGCCCCCCCCCGCTAGGTACGCTATTTTTTCAGATGACCCAAAACTAACTGAAAATGGTCGAACTCATAATTCGGTGAAGAATCATGGGAGAAGAATGTAATGGGAAGAAATAATATCATTTGCGCAGGGAACATTATCCATTCCAACACCACCCCAACTCTTCACTCATAATAGGTTTAGTGTGTTAGATGACATGGCCCTATTTCCTCCCTTACCTTCTCGTTTCATTCCCTCCCGTCCAGTACCCAGACCTGTTCACAAACCACGCACTGGTAAGCACAGCCGCCAAAAATCACGTAAAGTAGTGCTATCCAAAGATGAAACCAACACTTCCACGCAAAAATCAAACGTGCTCATACTAGCTAATTTGCACGGTCGTCAGATGTCCTCCGTATTGCGTGGATTGCTTCCTAGCTAGTTCTCAGTCTCCGGTTTCATGAAGCCAAACGCTTGTTTGGCTGAAGTTATTGGAGAACTGGACACTTACACTAAAAAACTCACAGAGCGGGACACAGTAATCATCATAGGTGGGCAGAACGATATTAACTTGGGTGGTCATTTCAACGCGTCTGAACATCTACAAAAACTAAAAATGGCCTCCTTGCACACGAACATAGTGCTCTCTAGCCTGCCTCCACGCTTCAACGTTCCACAAATAAACCACGAAATTAACCTGGCAAACATCTCCCTAAAACATCACCTGGCAGACACAAAAATCACATTTTTTGATTTGCAACCACACCTGACTGCCAAGGACTTTACCCAGCACGGTTTACACCTGAGACCGTCTGGGAAACAGCACTTCGGTTCTCTCCTAGCTTCACATCTGACCTCACATCATCCACCTCCTGCATTACCTCCTCCTGCACGTACCTCATCTCCTCCTCCGCCTCCCTCTACTTCTACCTCATCTCCTCCGCCTCCCTCTACTTCTACCTCATCTCCTCCACCTCCCTCTGCTCCTACGTCATCCTCCTTCTGCTCCTACCTCATCACCATCTCCTCTTCCTATCTCGACACCCATTTTTTCTCTTTTCCCCGTTCTTTCACCTACTGCTTCCTCATCTCGTACGTCCTCATCTATTCCTCCTGCCGCCCCCATCCACAGTAACAACTTGCGCTCAGGAGTACGATATGGTGACAATCGCGTTCAGGTGCAGTGTGCGGGCTTCATCCGGAACTAGAAGCTGTA
>NNCF01126996.1:39036-49490 GCA_002313205.1 Laupala kohalensis | reverse complement strand
TATATATATATATATATATATATATATATATAGAAAATACATAAAAACGTTTTACTGAAAACGGGAATGTCATTAAATTTCATGTCATTTTTAGACGCGTTGTGATATGTGGAATTGTACCTCTTAATTTTTTCAGTGTTGATTTCGTATTAATTCTACGAGCGCGGCGCAATGAGGTACTGCCTTGAGGTTTCAAAGTAACAATATTATTTATTTAATGTATTTATTCTAACTTCATCTCTATCCAACAGTTAATCGAGAAGATCAGTTCCACTTTCCACACTGAAGACATGTTTGAAATAGCCACCAGAGCTGCCATCAGGAACCAATTATATCAAAATGAGAGGTCGAATCTCATGAATAAGAAAAATATTAGACAAAAGATTGGGAGGAAAGGAAACGTAAAAACTGACCGCTGCTGACCGTAAATCCCAGCTGTGGGTTTGGCTATGGGGTTTAGTTCCACTATACTCGAAAAAAAGTTCCAGAGTCGTGAGTCGGGCGAAACTAGTAAAGAGATTTTGTCGTAATGTTACAACTTTTCAATTTTACCGACATGTCTCTTTGTCAATTTTTTATTACAAGGTCAGGCCTGGTCCTCTAACTAAGAACTTGGGAGGGAGAGATATTGAGTTACCTTTTTTAATTGTTTCGGAAGTCGGTTGAGGTAAAAAAAAGTGGATTCATCATAAGGAATTGACCACATAGAACACAAAAAAGATCATAACTCCTTTTTTTGATGCAAGATAAAATGTATATCTTGACTGTACTAATACGTCGGTAATGAATGTGTGACAACAGCAAAATAAGTAACACGATGAAAGATACCTGCAATATACTTATCGTCCATAGATCGCCGAGTAGAGAACAATTTACACACAGATGTGAGAAAGAATGAAAGGATATTGTGAAAAGCATATCGTCAACAACCTCGTTTTAATCAACAACCAACGTATAAATATCCAGTGTAAGAACATTGAAAGACTTAATTCTTCAAGTTCAGAGGAGTAGAAATTGAACCATATGATGGTGTCAAATGATCTTCGCGAATACATAACATTTCATTTGCTTTTACGTGAGGACTTCATTTGAATTGTTTGCAACGGTCCTCTGTGCGGAAGCACGGGACTAATGAGCACGGACTTTGAAGGCTCTGTAAAGAAAAGAAAACTGCAGACTCGTCAGCTTTTGTTTGTTCAATTTAAGTCGAAAGGCACCACGTTCGACGGTGTCTATGATATCTTTGTGAGTCTATTTCATAAAATATACCTACAGGCTGAATTGCAACTTTAAATCCTTATTCAGTAATGAGTAAAGAAATACCACAACAGACAATTAAAAAACAACTAATGATCGAAATGTAGTGTTGTTTCTGTTGTATTCGTGTACAATATCATTGTACACGAAAAGAGAAAATATTTGAAAAAATGTGGATTAAAAATAGCTTATTTTATCACAAATGCAATACGTAAAATAATATTTTTCTCTTTCAATACTCTTCCTTATATAGTAGAATATATATTTAGTGGCATATAACATAGAATACAAAATAAAATTTGTTTTAAGACCAAATTTTCAAGATTTTGCTGAGGGAAAATAAGGGAAAATAAAGGATTTTTACTTTCTCATAAATGTAGTGTACGGACAATTCGATGTCAAGTGGGCCATGTTTGTATGGACTGGCCTGAAAAAGTAGTTCAACATTTTTTCCTCAGATTCTGTCTCAATGTATGTACTGATCCTTTTCAGCTCTCAAGAGATGATCTGCACTTTTTAGATTAATAAGACTTTAAAAATATGTTTATCCCCGCTATGGTCAGAGTTAAATCAAAAATTTATGTCGTTTTGTTCCTTATTCCCCATGGAGAACCTCTAAAGAACATGAAAGAAAAGTGTCCAACATAATTTACGATATTACTTGTATTTCAGCGATAAAAAATATAAATGACTAATTCCATAAATGCTCGATACTTTTATGTTATTTCCCTTTAATATTTTTATTCGTAGTCATCAAATTTCTTTGTAGTTTTATTTCATGAGAGGTGGTGCGGGTGAAAAACTATTTCCCAGTCGTTGAAATCATCTGCGGCAGCGAACTCGGTCATTGCCTGGAGAAAAACCATGACAGTTTCGCTGGAACATTTGATGTTTTAAGTATTGAGACATTGTGTCACCCGATGGGTCAGCAATAAATTATCGTCAACAGAAAATCTTTGCGAATACTTGCACATTAATTAGAAAAAAATATTCACTTTCCTTGTCAATAATGAATTTTTTTGTGATAATATAATAAACTATACAGAATTTGATCAACTACGATGTAATACTTAGAGTTAAGAGAACGCAATCAAAATAAATATCTTCTTTAAATCACCTAATATTAGGGAAATATTTTTACCTAAAAAACAGAAGTCAATTAACTTGTGAGGGTGCCAATAACTTCATTTTCATCAATGCTTCACATTTCTATATTTTGGTCATGTTTTTGAAAAGGTTTCCTTTATTTTAAAAAAATCTTGTATTATAAATCCTTAGAAATGACGAATTTTTATTGCCTGCACTTTAGATCCTTACAAATGTGACAACTAAATATCAAGATAGTGATAAACATACATTGGTCAATAACCAAATGTCAACAAAAATTGGCACATTATTGCAAGAAAAATTGCTGTGCCAAACATGAGCACCACGAAATCAGTACCAAACTCGTACGTGAATGAACTCCATTTATGAAATCCTTCGATGACAATCTATTTATTTCGTTTGGTATATGAAAGATGTGAGCTAGGTCTCATGTTTTGATAGAAGCGTTTGGAACTTCCCGTCGTATTTTAAATTTGATTCGCCGAGACCCACGAATAGATTTGAATTTTAGAATTATTCATTTTTCGAATTTTGAATTTTATTCTCCACTTTGACGTTGGAACATTCCGCATTTACATGGAAGAATAAAATATAAAAATCTTAAAACAATAATGAACAAAATAAATCATATTTACAGATTGAATGGTTGAGTTGATGTAGGCGTTAAATAACATTTTGTAAGGTTTTGGACAAGTGGACAACAATTTTACACTATATTTTGTATCTTTTTTTAATTTTAAGAATAATTCAACAACTTATTGAATCTTCGAACATGAACGTCATATGGTATAATGCACAGGATTTCACGCCAGTCTTCTCATGTTTTCGTTTGATAGTCGTTCTATACATTTAATCACTATAGTACCAATTTTCCATAGTTATACTTCATTATTATTAACGCAGTATTTCATCGTGAAACTAAACATTGAACATTAGTTTCTTTTATTTCAATACCAACCCCAGACTCGAAAGCATTAGTATTGCTTCCTGTTCCAATACTTAACAGTTTGGTACCATACACATACTGAATTATCCTAACATTTACATTAATATATTAATTCTCTGTGATAAAATACCAAGATGGTTAACATTTCTTGTAATTCGCGTAAAATTGTTTCAAAATCACTCCAACATTTTGAAGATTCTCAAGAATTAAAACTGATAAATCAGAATAACAATACAAATTTATTCAAACAACCAAATTTGTTTCATTATCATTAATGTGAAAATTATGTGAAGAGTAGAAAAGTTTAGAAATTGTTTGGTCAGCAATTTCAAAAATTCACTTAATTCTTCGTCGTTGTTTACCGCAATTAAATAACAATTTGAAAGCCACAATTCAAGTGCAATGGTAGTAGTGTCATTTTACCAAGTAAATATTAACTTTAGTTGCAATTTAAGGGAAAATGTTTTACATTGACTTGCGTATTTTTGCTGTTTGCCAACGCAGCCCTCACAAAACACTGCGACTGAGCAAAACACAAATATATCAGCAAGCAAAAAATAACGTTGGTTCTGATTTAATACCAAGGACAAAAGCATTATTTAAGTAGTAAATAAAAACTTCAAAATAAATTATAGTTTGTACTATATGTGTTCAAGCTTAGTGAATACACGCAACAAAATATTGTACGTAAATGAACAGCTATAAATGAAACGATGAGAATACGCTTTACAAACACTTATGTAGAGTATTCAAAATGAATGTTACGAGACGAAAAGATATGGTTTGATAATTCAAGCATAGTTATATCAGAGATATGCAGTGTTCTAGAGTGAAACAGTCGAAAATGAGTTTCAATTTGGATTGTATCGAAACAATTCTTCCGTAAGACCGATACTTATTGAAAGAACGCCTTAAAAAATATAAAAACTTATTCCTACCTCAAAATTCAGTGATAATAGAACACTCGAGACATTTACCTGGAATCTTGGTTAATCCTTCTAGTATAGTACACGTCAAAATACGTTTGTGTGGTTCCCTCTTCATGGAAGTCGTTGTTTATAAAGAGACAAAATAAGAATTTTATTGTAGAAATGGAACAACAGAGATATTTTCTCCTCTTTTCTCGGGATATCTCCCCTCTCGACCAACCGCAACTGGTGGAAGTTCGTGTATAAAACTCTCTACAAAACAAACTACAAACTATACAACAATTCTTAATAGCATTGAATCTGAAAATTTGAGGTCTCCTCACTCACATAAAAACGAGAACAATTCTAATGTTATTCTCATTTCAAAGGCTGATTTAAACAATATTTTAAAAATGAAAAACTACTTTTAAAATTTTCAAGAATTTTTAAAAATATGAGCTTCAAAAATAAGAGCTTGTCAATCGATTTCGAAGAAAATATGCTGGGGCTTTTCGCATTAAAGAAAGTTGAATTATATCGAATTCATGTTTCTTTTGTTAGTATATATTGGTAAAACTGAGAATATACTGGAAGAAGAAGGAGGGAGTGGATCGGTTCAGAACGCTCAAGTGTAATCTCTTAGTGAACGTGGAAGAACCAAGTTATTAGTGGCTCACTGAGTGATACAATGTGAGACATTCGTGTGCGACGAACAGAGGACAACTGGTCAGAGGTGGACGATGTGAATGAGTCTCGAGCGCGAAACATTGTGAGGGGCGGCAAGTCAGCCGCCAGACTTCAGTGATAACGTATGCGCGAAGTTCAGCGTTAGGGCCAGTGAGACTGTCGTACAGGCACGTGCAGGTGCAGACTATCTAAGGGCAAAGGTTACCCCACAGAACTCATAGACTGAAGGGAACAGTTGACGTCTTAATTACACTTAGTATTCAGAATTGTTTTTGAGGGTTTATTTGTTTGCCGTTTACATGAAGAGAATTTCTTGTAGTTAGTATTAAAAAAGTTTGTGAGCAAGTTAATTATTAAATGCATAGAATCAAGTGCATGAACAATTTTTTCTTTGGTGATTTTTTATGGTTGTAATTTTAAGTGACCAATAAGTAAAATAGGGTCGTTTCACATATACGGGGTGAAACAACACGTGAATAGATGTAAAATATGTGAATTAGGTTTCATCTGGAACTTTTACCCATCCCGGCTTAAATAGAAAACACAGAAAACGTTTTCTACGTGACTGATGAAGGTGGAAGTCGAAACATTTGTCTAATATGTAAGTGACTTTTATACGTTCCTTTCTCTTTTTTTTCATTATCTGTTGACGTTTCTAATTACTATAAGACAGTAGGGTCACGTTATTTTTAATCGTATTAATACAAAATATTAATATAATATTTAATATAATATAAGTTGCTAAAAATTATCTCAGGGGAGACTAAAACTGTTTGAAGAATAATGTCTTTTTTAAGAAAAATATTATGTGGGGGGGTTTTTGACCCGCGTAGCTTCCCCCCTGAAATAAATTATATGTATTGATTTCAATTATATATATGAACAATTTATATTATTATGCGTATTTCATGAGGTTTGTATGTTGTCACTTCTAAAAAGTTATACAGAACTAAAATTCAAATGATCTACAGTTAATTTATACTTCGGGGGAAAATAAATCAACCACAAGTACTGTTCGTTCAGATTTACAGATTTACAATATAAATAACAGTTTTTGATTTTGAAGGATGCTTTATCATCTTTCAATCGGGTATCTCGCAGTACAGTGTTTAAGTTGATCATTTTGCCTCATCAGAAGGTGAATATTGAATGTTTAAAAGCAAAGGAAGGAGATTTTGTAATTTTATAGTAAAAAGTGAATCTAATAGCGTTTTCGGGGATACTATTTGTTATATTTTCATATATTGCTTTTGTTTATTAAGTGCACGTGTAAAATAGTTTGATTCTGTAGATTTATAATATATTCAAAAGCTGTTTGACGGACATGTATTTAACTCGTTGTCTATGAAAATAGACTTCACATAAATATAAAGGAACGAAAGAGAATAAATTTTGGACAATGCAAAATAAACAACATTCACCATTTCCATATTTACATTATACATGGCCTCCCTTAGTCCACAATTGTGAGACCATACAACACGCACTCTCTGCCGACGAGTAATGCAAATATATTGGGGTATGTACACCGAGCCACTTTAATTTGCCCTGAAAAATAGATCCTTTAAAATACTGCGATATGAACACAATTTTACAGAAAGAACTCATTTCTTTCTTGTGCACTATTTTAGGATTATTTCTACATTCCATAATCCAAACCGATTTTATCCTGTCTGCCGAACATCTGAGAGAAAAACCTTCCTGGGTAAATATGGCTTTGCGTTTTGTCTTGTTTTGTTCAATCGATTTTGCAGTGTTTTATATTGTATTCTTTGTTACTTTGGAATGAAGAAGTTTAACTTGCAAATTACAGAATTAGTACAATTTAAAAGTGTAAACCTCTATATCATTTCTAATTGCAATGGTCATAAATCAACCAAAAGAATGGGAACTCTCAGTATCTCTACCGGGGAATAGTTTTTTCTTTTCCATAAAAAGGGAATGTTTGAGTACATCAGATTTACTATATTAAGATTTTTGGCTCATTGAATTGTGAAATCAATATTTTATAATTAAATCAACCCAAGTCATTTTTAATGTGAAGCACATGAAATATTTCGAACACAACCATGAGAGTATCGTTTAACACTTGGAAATAGATAAATCATTTCAACCGTATTTTCCGAAAGTCACATCAATATGGTCCTTGACATCCAACAACTGTTTTTGGAAGATTTACACTCTTAGCATTTAATAATATATGTAGCATGGAACAACTATAAATAAATACAAAACATTGACACAATTAAGATCTTATTACCCATAATAATCACAATTCGAACGGTCTGCAATTAATTTACCCATCGAAAGAGACACATAAAAAAATTTCTGCGACGTTGGGAAAACATAACAAATCCGCCAATAACAAAGAGAAATTAAATCAAAGTTGTATTTTCCTATTAATAAATACACGTTTCCACTGTTGATACTTTTAGTTGTTCTTTCCATCATTACATAAAATTGAAATCGCGACAGTTTACAATGAATAAATTGACGGTAAAACCTACGTAACGTTTGTTTCTTCTTCATTAGATATTGGTGCAAATATTAAAGGTAATGATTCAGCTATCCGTAATAATATGCTTCGTTCCAATACTATTCAGTTAAAATAATATTAATCGCGTTTAGGCAGTTCCACTTTGATCTCTAATCAATTAAAATCATTGGAGGGGTCATAATATCTGCAGCAACGGATTTGCAGTAGATCGATGGTTAGCGTCTTTAGTTTCGGTGGTCTTCCCTGGAATGAGGACAAGCGCTTGGAAACGAGGGTGGGAGCGGCGGTAGTGGGGAGCTATGAGAAGAGGAATGCTGGATGGGGAGCGCCGACGCTATCAGATTCCGCTAATTAACTCCGATCGCTCCAGCACTACGCCTAAGCTTCCGGTTCTACTCTTCCTCTTTGGCGTTTTCATTTCCGCTTCGTCTAGTCACAACGAATTTGTTCTGTGAGCAATAATGTAAACCCCTACGTTCACTTTGTTTCCTTCGTTTACTACATGTATCTACGTGGACATTCTTTAACACGAATATATAATGTAATTGGTTACTGCGTGATGACGCATTGATATTACTTTATTTTCAAAAAGCTAAAAGCCTAAACTGTCTCAGATTACGGAAACATATATTATTTCAAGTTTTGAATCGGAGCGCAACTAAATGCTGTCTTCTAAAGTTAAACTCTTCACCCAATGTATTATTACGCATAGAGTAACTAATTGTATGAAACCATAACGTTTCATGCACACGAGCGTTATCTTACCAACCGTATCCTACCACATCGAAGTAATTCTTTTGTGTATTTTGATAATACTAACTGATATACATTATTCTACTGATTTACTTCAATCCTGCGATTTCACGTGGGAAAAATACTACGTTTCCGATCAATTGTGATTTTAATGTATTTCTTCCTCTTTTAACATTTTAAGGTTTAACGTTAAAAATCGTGTTGTCCTAATTTTCACGGAGAAAAATAAACAGAAAACTTCACAAGCACGTGGTACCTAAAAACTGCAAAGGAAAATATAGTTTGTTTCAGAAACATGTTATAATTAATGCTCTGAATAATTTCTGCAAATAACCCGCATGCAGTTCCATTAAACGCGTAGAGGAACTCCTGCACGAAGAGTTAGACAGAAAAGCAAATAATGTCTCTCTAGCATTTCATGCCACAGTACACCGACATTTTTATATACCTTACTTCAAACACGAGAATCTATCAAAAACATGATTCGTAGAAATCCACAAACCATGGAATGTGACTATTACAAATTTCCGACCTCCTATATGTGATGAAATTTTTCATTATTTACAGCGATTTTGGACCACATTGTTCGTGTGAGTTTGGAATTGCACATACGAAAACCCACAAAAAAGTTTGGTTAAATTTAAGAATATGGTCCTATCAAGGTTCGAAAAAATCATAGATGCCATATTACTACAAATATTATTGCGGTTCCAAAAATATGTCGTATTCTTCGCTCTTCATATTTACGGTATTTATAAAGAAATATTGTTCTGCACTGTTTTCTTTCTCCGCTACCGTTTATATTAGTGTGCTAGGGTATGATAATGATAATATGACTCGCGACAGCGAGCCATGAACAATTATAAACAATTGTTCGGTCACTATCGGCGATGTTAGGTTTGTTAGTCCTGGCGATTCCGTTTTGAGAAAATCTGTTTAAGTGTGAAGATGGAGGCGATGGTGGAGGTAGTAGCACTCCCAGAAGAATACACGAAGAAAAATGTTAGGATAGGACCATAGTTTTAAATTGATCCAAAATTTCATGTATAAACTCATTGTTCATATCATTTCTCTGTGTGGGTCTCATTGAGTAAATCTAAAGAAAAAAGTGAAATAACTTCATTTTCAAAGTCCAGAATAAATTTGTTCGTATTTCTGAATGATTGGGCTAATAATTCCAGTCATGGTATACATCAGAACAAACTCTGCAAATACAATTGTGCAAGGAAAGGAAATGAATGCAACGCTGTTTGAATTTTCACTGAGCAATTCAGTAACCATTTGAGTGAGATTTCCAAAACAAGTTAAGAATAAATGTTTCGGACATAAAAATTGCATTAATCATTGTTTATTACACTTTACAATGTGATTTTCGAAGGAGTAAGATATTAGTGTACTGTGAAGTCGTGTGACCTTGTGTATTACACTAAGAATTATTTCTGAGAAATGTCTTTCATTGTGTTTTTAATTAATTTACACTGTTTTGGAAATTTTATCCACGTATAATAAATAGCAATTCTAGTTATATGCAGAGTTAAATATATTAGAATTTGTAGCATATTGTTACATTTTTGACTTCGTAATGGTATCCATTATTCTTCTTGTATTTTACCTTGAAATAAAAGTGAATATTTTGAAATAAAAGTCGTGACATTGTCAATCCAGGAACGGGTTCTGCTTCTGAAGCAGTTTTACTAGACTGTGAATGTGCGTCGATGTGTTTTCGAACATTAAAGGATATGAGGAAGAGCTCGCTCCGATGTCTGTGGTAAGTCTGCAGAGGATCATTGGGAAATTCTAAAAAACCGATTCACTTGACGTGAAAGGTGGCAGAAGGAGAAAAGCATTTCAATCCATGTCAGTGAAAGAGTGGCTGTATCATTGTGGAAAGCAGTGATGAGCAATGCTGTGAGAGAACATGTAATGCTCAGGGATTGCACCTGTAAATCACGCAATAGGGAATTTGGGTTTCCAGTGTGAGCTGTGGCCGAAGCCATGTACGTTGTTTCACGAATACATCGCCATCAACTGATCAAATTTTGAACTATTCTCCCTTGTTTCACGAATTTCCAGTCAAATCACGGGTCATTCAGGCAAATAGTTTTTTTTTGTTTTTTTTACAATTTTCGAACGTGAGACTTCGATCATAATTATCCTGTACATATAAAAAAGACGGAGGCGCCAGTCACCACTTTAAATCTCTCGCTCTCCTTCGATATCGAGAGTTCGGCGCCATCGAGGGAAAGCGTACCAACGCAAAGCGGTATGTCCATGTTCCCAGTTCCCTCCCCCCTCCCCC
>NNCF01126996.1:26571-38786 GCA_002313205.1 Laupala kohalensis | reverse complement strand
TAACAAATGAAAACGTCATCAGCCCCCTCTCCCCAACACAGATTCGAAAATTAAACAATGTCTTTGAATTTTGTGCAATTTTGTACAACAATTCAAAAATTTTAACTCACAACTTCCGAGTACCTACTCGTCGAGGAGTGTTTGCAACGTCAACAGCCAGGTGAAAATTTCGACAGACCGGGACTCGAACCCAGGACATCCTACTCTCGCTGCAGGTGTACTATCCAATGCACACCCGCCTCGACTCCCAAGTCCGTACGCAACCTCCACCTGGTCTGATCCAGTGAACCTGAGTCACATCCCCTTTTAGGGGGTAAGTGACCACAGGTGGCTCCAATGCTAGTAGCTCTTAAACCCGGTTTTCGCGCACCTACGTATCGGATGCAATTTTTAACTCACAACTTCCGAGTACCTACTCATGGAGGAGTGTTTGCAACGTCAACAGCCAGGTGAAATTGTGACGGACGGAAAATTGCTGCTGTCAAAAGCAGAACGTCCCGGGTTCGAGTCCCGGTCCGTCGCAATTTTCACCTGGCTAATGATGTTAACCTATTGTTAACTCCAGATTAATAAACATACTTTGCATTTTCATCTGCACTAGTTTCTTCATTTTTCACTTTTACAAATAACTGTTGTTAAATTCTTTTTCAAACATTGATTTATTTGGTATGAAAGTTTGACGAAATAATTTGCTAATTTGATTAATTGCTTTTATTTTCATGTACATCTCCATACCAACAAGTAATTAAGTAGCTTCAGATGTGAGGACTTGCAAAACTCTCTTCGCTGTGGTTCTTTGTTGACTGAGTAACCAACCATCTGTATCGACTGCTTTTGAAAATGTTAATTCATGGTAGAAATTGATATTTACATTTAATATAACTCTGCCAACTTGGACTGATTCAACTGTCATTATAGAAGCGTATTTAAATAAGTATTGTACGGGCCAGAGACGAATAGTGTAATCTTTGTCATTTAAACTGAAATACCTCTGCATATGAGTTTTACGGTTGGTACACGGATTTCGACTGACGAAACTAAAGAAACATGTTTTCATTATGGAATTTGAGCTATCGTGCTTCAGAGTTTTAGTACAGCTTATATTACTATATAATAAAACCGTTCAATTTTTGAAACAGTGTGTAGGGAGAGTAGGCTGGTGATGTTTTCCTTAATATTTTTGTAACAATAGGTTAACAACATTTTGAATTGTTGTAAAAAATTATAGGAAATTCAAAGACTTAGTTTGCTAGCATTGTATGTTGGGGGAGAGATGGCTGGCGACGTTTTCGTTATTATTTGTTATATACAATAGGTTAACAACATTTTCATTTGTTGTACAAAGTTGTACAAAATTTAAAGAATACAATAGCAGTGTACAATATTTGAATTCGTTTTGGAGGGGACTGGGGAAATAAATATTTCCCCAGCCCACCACTTTTCGATAGTTAATAACTTATGACCGCGACTTGTACAAAATTCAAGTTTGCTTGTACAAAATTGTACAAAATTCCTGTATCATACATTTTTTGATTCGCGTTCGCAGTCTGGGACATGGACATCAAGGCGGTGGCGAGTTAGCCAAGCGCAATCTTTTTTAGGAAACTAGCCTATCGCAATTTCACCGCCTCCATTTCCACAACTCCTTCATCATTGGTACAGGACACCACCCCGATCACAATGTAAGGGTCGAGCAGTCAGAATGCAACTCCAAACGAAGCAGCTAGTTCAACCAAGAATCTGGAAGTCGGGAAGTCGCTCTGCGATCGTTACGCCGCACTACGAGAACCCGGAGCATGGTCCACACAGGGAGTTCGTCGGACTCCTATCTACTAGGATGAATGGGAATGGAGACCACAACGGCATGGCACCATTTTATTTCTGACGAAAAAAACGAGAAAAAAGGTCTGGATTTTGCCTTTGTGAGGTTAATTATTTGTGTGTGTAAATTAATATATTTTTTCTTGCTTTAATGCGTTATAGGTTCATCACTACCCCACAATTTATAGTTTGACTTGAAATCTGAGTCGCTTAGACGATCATAGTCGTTTCGAGGCTTGAAACATGCCAAGAAAAAGTTCTCTTTTCTTCTATCATCTGCCACTGGTCAATTTTGCAAAAGTCTTTTAATGCCCTTTTAGTATAGTTTTCCGGAAACGTTGCTACTACAGGTCTGTCAATAGAAATTTAGAGAAAGTGAAGGAAATTCGGAGAAAGAAATTAAAAATTTCTTAACTTGAAATGTACAATACTATCACAGGGAAATTTTGTTTGCAGAAGTTATAACGACAAAAAATTGCTCCAATTTGTTCGTGATGAGGAATTTTAAGGACATCGGATGTTCTTCCCGACAAACCTCCACGATATGGGTGATATGAAAATGACATGAGGATGGTTTACCCAAAAATATATAGGTACAAAAATCGACTCACCTTTCTACTCTCCGGACGATGATTATGGAACGATATTGAGGTAATCTGTTGCGGGCAATTACCGCATACATTTACTCATTCCTGATTTCCTTTATTCAGCGAGAGTGATCATAAGATGATGCATGATTCGTGCACAGGTTACAAGTTACGTGGATAGAGAATACCCAGACTAGAGAACAACCTGAACTCTCCATTCCCTAGAAGAAGACGTGGTCGTCTCACCCCTCGCGGGACCAGTCACCGACGAACGGAATCAATCACTAAAGAAGCAAACCCTTCAAATCGACGCTGTTTTCTCTCCTTCTCGTTCTTCCGAACGCACAGAAATGCCTCGAGCCACCTACAATTCTTCTTTATCATGCCTTTTAGTCCTCACTCTCGATATCTGCCCTCCCACCCGGATCCACCTCAACGCGTTGTCTGTGCTTCTGGGCACCCAGCCTTTCGTCCTCAGCGGTTTCGTGTGCCACGTGTACTAGAAATGGGAATACTTTCAGAGAAGGACAAGCGTTTCCTCTGCTATCGCTGCGAGAAAGCTAAATGTTATAATTTAATCATCTACATCGAACTCGCTATTTTCCCTATTTATGTTCATGAATCTCCTTCCGCTACATTTATTGTGCCGTACTACAGTTATTTAGTTTCTCAATTGTTTAATTCTTTAGTTGGTTAGTCTATGGGTTTTATCATAAGGTAAGTTAACCTAATTAAGATGGTCAAGTTTCTCGAATCCCAGACTTGCGAAGACTTAGCTGAGTTTCTTTAATCTAACTAGGTGGTCTTTTAAAGTTTATGAGCGCGACAACCAGAGAATTGCAAGGGAGTGGCTGGTTTTAGTTTTTGTGCGTGCTTGTAGCTTTTTTTTTATTACAGGTAGTACTACTGTAATCTCGCCTGATCGATAAATGGTAATTTCAATCTTACTACTTTTCTATCTAGTTATTTAGTGAAGTTACGACCACCTTTCATATCCATTTCTTGGCTAAAACGTACTAAGGAAAATTCATAGGTTATATTTTAACATGATGCGTGTCCTGATATACGTAGATATAGTGGTTCCAAATTCAGGTGTTTTAACCCTATATATTTACCATCACTTTTTAAGTTTTCTTACGTGTCCTACGAAGCAATGGGATAATTCAAGAAAAAAAATATTGTTGAATTTTTAAAACACTTAAATTTATGCGTTTTTAAGAGATTTTTAAATGTTTAAACACATTCAAGTTGAGACCTACCTTTCCGTAAGTTTTTAAACATTCGTAGATTCAGCTTTAAGTAGGTCAAAAAGAAACCTTAAGAGTTCGGAATTGCTGCATTTGCTCTTTAAGCTCAAAAAAGCATTAGTAGTTATGTTGCAACCTATCAAAATAAATCTTCCCAAATAAGGAAAAATTACTCTCTACGGCCAAACTTCTACGTTCCCTCATCCCGTTTACAACGGCACGTTTGTGGAACCCATAATTCAAGTTTACTTTTTTCTTTCGTGATAAAAACTTGTACTACTTGTTGCAGTCAAAAAATCATTAATTGATCGAGCAGTTAGTTCATTTTCTAAACATTCCCTAGGCTTTAATCTCAATCTAACATTATTAACAAGAAGCGTACAGGATAAAGTTCGATGGTGTAAGATTCTTTGATTACAGAAAGTGGCGTTCATATATAATGGAAGATATCGGGACGTCAATGTAAATTTACCTCCATTTTAATAAAAATACTTATTGGACCGATTTTATCACTAACAGACATTATTTTTATCGTCCGAAAGTCAATATGCACGGAATACATTTTTTATTTTAACTTGCTAGTTAGTGTGTTTGGGTCAACTCATGCAACCAGTACCCCCCAAACGATTGAGGTGAAATTTTTCAGATGTCTGATTCGCATGACGATAGATGATTATGGTACCAATTCACGAAAATATATCCTTAAGGTGGAGAAAGGAAGGTATGTATAAGTGTATATCCCACCTTAACTCAAGAATGCTTGGAGTAATATCAAGCAAACTTAGTATACAGATGACTACTATCTGACAAAAAGCACCATTTTATAAGACAACTCTGACACTCCAAGGTACGGGATGGGTAGGGGGTGACGTAAATATACTGAAAATAAAGCGATATATGATTGGAACCTATAGTTTTCGGTGCCATTGAGACGCATAAGGACGCTATCAATACTATGTGAGATCACAGGCAGTTCTAATAGGAGATAATACTATATGCCCTGAGCACAAATGGACTAGAGGGACTAAATGTGGCAGAATTTGAAAATAAAAAAGAATAGTCGACGTTGGCGTACAATACATCTGTTTCGGGACCATAAAAGGGAAGGGAAACACTAACAATGCAACTTAAGCCTAATCACACCCATGAGGTATAATCACCCTCCCGGAAGAGTGTTGAGGTCATGGTGTACAGTTACATTCTGTACAGTCATTGTTTTCGGGACTTCTGAAACTAGTAGTGGTATTTGTTTTTAAAAACAAACTTTTATATAAAAAATACTGTACTAAAAAGAAAAACAAATTTCAGGAAAAATGAAAATCAAGAATGAGGGGATTTTTGTAGTTATACATTTCTGATTTTCAATTTTACTGAAAATTGTTCATTTCCTTTTAAGAACAGTACTTTTTATATAAACGTTTGTTTTTATATAAAAGTTGTTTACGTTTATTTTTTTCCTTTAATGAATTTGTGGCGGCCTCGCTACGAGGAAGCGCTCTGTCGCGCCGGCCAGGGAGGGCGCGCCCCCATCCCCTGCCTTTCACTAACGGGACCATAGGGTTGGCTTTGTTTCGCCTGCCTGAAACGCGGTGCCGCCAGTCGAGGTAGTTGGTTCCGAGGAGACATGCTGGACGCATCGACCAGGTGTACTTAAATAAAGTAAATGCACAACGCACAAGCGTATTATTTCGGGGGGAATTAGGGTACCCCTAGACAGTGTAACGATCCCTATAAATTTATATAATACATCATATGAATATTAATTTGTGATTTTCTTGATTATCTTGAATTCTCCCATAAATAACTTACCATTGAAATAAAATGGGTATTTTTGCACATAAACACAAAATTTGATGTTTTATGTACTTAAATGAAGTAATATGAATGGAAAAATCCGTGTCAGTTTCGAACGATATTATGTTTATTTTCCTCCAAATCCCACAACGTTTTGATCACTTGCAAATCCTTATCACTTGAGTTCGTTTCTAGCTGGAGCAACTAGAAAAATATACTATATCCGTGGAAGGCAATGGGACTACCATGGATTGCATCTATACATTATCGTCACCTCTATCACCATTATTCCCCAGAAGAAGAAAAAACACTTCATAGAAGCGTCTGGGGTTGCCAAATCACGCTTTGAGATGGGTCAAACCAATCTTCGGATTCCAAACTAAAGAAGAAATCAACCAGATACGACAGCTTAAAAGGATTCACAACTTTGTTTAATTATTATAAATAATATTTAAATATATTCACAAATTGAAATTCAATTGCAACCTTCAGACACATGAAATTAGTTTAGTCCGAGGAAGTAGAGGCAGTTCCTCCCTCCGAGACATTTGATGCAGCCTTCGTGGCGTGTGCTATATATACTAGCCCCATTATTCTCTTAAGACACATAAGCTCGCTCCTCCATTGTAATGGGCTGCCCACTTGCTGCGTGCGGCGTATGTATCACACTTCTCTGCGGCTGGGCTCCACCGTTGTGTGGTGCGATCTAACGCTGTAGCGAGCAATGTCAAGGGCTGACCTCAGACCAAAGGCTGTGTTAAGCCTCTTTGAGCAGCTGCAATTTGAGATTCAATGTAGGTGTCAATTCAGAGCTATGTATACTTCGTAGTACATCGACTAACGGGAATTAATTTCCCCCTTAATAAAGAGACAATGATTACCGATAACAGCTTTGAATACTGTCCCCACTTCATCCAACAATGAAAGTATATTATGTTGAAAAATCCTGCAGGAACAGAAATTGTTATTTAATTGCAAATACATTCCATCAATATCAATCTTGCTGGACAATTAAGTGTTGATTGAGAATTCCCTTCTGCAAAACAATTTTTGTGCATTATTTCTTCTTCTGTTTGTCCCAAATACATTCGAGCAGCATATGACAAAATGATTGATATTTTAACATTGCAATTATTTCAATACATGGTAAGATAATGTAATATGCTTCACTGTTACGGAATTACATTTTTAAGAACCCTCGTATCTCGGCAAAACTTATGGGTCATAGTCCTATTTATATAAAAATGCAAAATAACTCCAATAACAACTCAAAATTAAAGTTGTTTTTTTTCAATTATGAGCTATTAATTTTTTGGAGAATATACTTTTTTCAATAGGTGGCAAAATTTTGCTGTTAAAGTCAAAAACAAAAACTTCAACGGTGAAAACTTTCCTACCACAGACTTTTCTATTTCACACTGACAAGTGACTTGTATTTGAAGTAAGCAACAACACTTTTGAAATTTGAAATGATGGATTCATCTAAATACCATGAATGGGAATGTTGAAATAGTTATTACACTGGAACACTCACTCGTAGTATTTCCCATAAACACTTTTTACTCTCACCTCAACTCAGGAAAACACGGAGACGGTTTGTTCTGCGCATAAATCACAATACCAGAAATATTCATCAAAATTTCCCATAATTCAGGTAGGATTCTCCTAAGTTTGAACCTTTTCAGAGCTTATGAGTCACATTCCATTTCCAATTTTTAAAATGTTTCAAAAAGTAGTTCCGTTAAAAAAACATTCTATATATTTGATAGCGAAAAATATTTATTTATATTGGTTAAAACAACAATTGGGTGATTTGATTTAATCAACCTTCTTTGTAAAAGGGTTAACAGAAAGTTCTTATGGGGTCAGTAGTCGGGTCGATTACCGTAGGGCAAGAGATGAGATGTGGATAAGAATACATTTTTATCCATATTACAATCCTTATATCCTTATTATTCATTATCATTATATTCATATTAGTATAAGGTTAGCTTCCGTAAACGCATGTAATTCAGCTAGAGTAAACCTATATGGCATAACATTATCAAGAATAAGTGGATATGACAAAGAAAAATGAGTTACTGGTGTCATTTTAATTTAAGTCCTGTGGTTTCAAAACCAGCCATATTTGAATTTTTCTTCATGCACTAAAACTTTAATTTATGGGATATTATTAAATTAAAAAATAGCCTCGAAGTTTTTTAGATAATTATTAACCAAATACAATCCTAGTAAACTCTGTGATTTTATTTTGTTACAAAATCGACACTAGGAAACTAAAGTTATTTCATAATGGCAAAAAAGTGATGAAGCCGCTTTAGAAATCAGACGACTCTTTATACTTTCAAATAACTTGAATTTTAATTTTCTATATCGGCATTACTCTCATCTGCGCGAGTATTTTCTTTAATACATCTGACACTCGCGTGTTATCACACTGAAAAAAATTATGTCCGACAGGCGGTCTTACCAAGCTTTTAATTATAATTTTGCAATCGATACCTTACGAACTAGCTTGACTGCCATCATTGTGCCTTCATTTCTTTCTTCATATCTTGAGTTTCTTAAATAAACTGGCGGCCAAGATTACAGGATCAACCAGGAAAAAGTAGTAGTATCATTGTAGGAATCCTCCGAGGAAAATAGTAGGGAAAAGAGGAAAAGAACAAGATTAGAATCCAGGTTATTTTACGGGAGGATTTACAGTACGCTAACAGCGTGAAAATGAGGTTAACCCGAAGCTTTTAGCATTAATAAAATACATTTCGTGTGTGTAGCGCACTCGAGCTCTCATTATTGTCATCTTACTGATTCACCCATTTGGATTATGATTTCTGAGCTTTTCAGGCTGTTATCATCAACACATATTTGAGTAACAGGAGTTTGTCCGTGTGTCGGTTCTCCGCAAAGCGCATAGACGCACAGACCGACAGCTTCCAAAATACGACGCTCGCGTTCTCCGGGGTCAACTATCAAGAATTGTTTTTGAAATACGATTTCGACACGTTTATAATTGATAGTTGAACATAAATTGATTTTATCGCCTAGCCACAAACTTTCAGACCTATAACTTTAAAATTTGGCATACATGTTCTCCTTGTAGACCTCTGAACACTATTTCGAAATTCGAATTAGATTTTTCTTTATTTATTTGTAAGCGCAAGAATAAATTTCTATTAGTCTTGGATCAGTGGCGGTAGTGTTCTACCTGGGAGATGAAGGATGAATTCTCAGTGAGGACGCGAGATCCTGCTTTTTGCACTGTGGTCATGGAATTGAAAAGTTTTACTTTATTGGATCCCAAGGACACTCCCTGAGGTAAGTAGTGAGACGATGGTTTTTTGTTTCATTGTTCTGTTGCTGTTTTTTTTTAATTTTTGGTCCTTTTTCCATTCTTTTTTTCACTGACGACAAGCTGTTGCGTAAATTTTATTTACTTTTACAGATTGTGTTGCATCACTTAATGTTTCCTAGTGTCCTTGTGTTTATTTCTATTGTTATTTCGATAAAACCTTATTGCAGCTTGAATAACTTTTCTGAAACAACATTGTTACTTTCTATTTCTCCTCAAGCAAAGCAAGCGATTTATTTGTTTCTGCTAGAATTTATTTGTTTGCGAACTTAGTCAACGTTTTCAACAGGAACTGCTTCCCTTTTTTAGAAACACAGTTGCTTCATCTTCTTTTATAGCAATTATTTTGCTTCTACAAAAGGACTTATGAGTGATCTATATTACTACGTTTTACAAATGTACTTTCATCGCTTCACAGCTTCTCATTGAGGTTTCTCTCGTCTTACAAACAGTATTTCACATATTTTTGTGTATGCATAAAGTACTATTCGCAATTGTCCAATAGGATGGAACAAAAAGAGCCCAAATGTTTTTAAAATAAAAATTTCTAAAAGTGGCCAAAAATTATCTTTCATACTCAGAAAGGGGGACCAAAATCTCATTGATATTTTGTAATGTTTTTGAGATGCTGCAAAAGAGCTTTAAAAACGAACACGTGATATTATTTTAGAATTTAAAATGTTATATTACATACTTTAATTTTTTTTTCATTTATTCACTTGAAATAATGCAATTTTAACAAAACATTTCATTATAAATATACTCGAAATCCATTCTCCTCCTAATACTTACACTCAAGAAAAAGGTTTTAGGACCAAATTATTTTATTTGTTCTCTTTCACATCTTTTCTGTTAAATATTTGTATTTGCTCATGTTACTGAAAAATAATTACAATGAAAGGAATGAATACATTCTTTATACAAGATTACATAAATAAACATACGCTTGAAATTCTTTATAATAATAAATACATATTATAACTATTGAATCCTTTACTACATTAATATGTTCCTAACATTTTAATAGTGCTCAATTTTCACTGTCTTAGCACATTGTCCTGTTCTTTCGATGTACGGGATGTTGGCATATTCGTTAGAGATACTATTTTCGCTTTAATAAACCCATCCTATGCTGATGACCTACAGACAGACAAAGATGACTTCACTCTTTCCACCGCTTGTATTTGTAACTTAACTCAAGGATAGCTTAACAAATTTTTTTTCCACGGCTTACATTTGACATAGGAACCAGAGAAAATCAATTAATGGGATTTCCATGATAATTAATTTTAAAGTTTCCTTTGGGCCTTCCATCGGAATTGATGGGATGGTCCCTTGCTTGTTCATTATCCCACTCGTGGTCATTTGTAGTTTGCAACTGTTTCTTATTGACAATAAAGTTTATATTTATACTTGTCTAAGAGAACCATTGCAAATATGTTTTGAAATTAGTGAATCCGTGATTTAAATGTCTGATATATCTAAACTATATTGCTCCGTAATAAACTATACCATGTATACACATCTTCAATGTATTTAATTGAAATTTCAAGGTTGTTAGTGAATTGTTCGTTGCTACATAAAATGAAAGTACTCGATTTTCTAATATGAGCCACCTAGAGTTTAGTATCTTGTTTAAATCTAACAAGGTTTGACATATTTGCTTTTGAACCTTTTCTACAAATAGATCTAAGGAAATTTCTTTACTAATCATGATAACCATTGATCATTTGTATCATTCAAGTAATTGAAAATAGGATGAGGAATAGAAAGGAAATAGAAGTATGTAACAATACTCTTTCTACTTTAGGAAGGAAAATATCCAATAAAACGCAGGGTTTTATCTCTTCCGACAGTTGCATAACACATAAACTTACTAAAATACGAACTTAAAGCAGTAATAATATCATTTTAAGTAAATCGGTAAAACGACTTTTAAAAATATATTTTTGGCATAATTAAGTCCATAATTTATCCTTTCTTTCATCTCAAAATTTTTCAAAACTCAAATAAACCGATTATTACTCCAAAAGAAAAACGTGGATAATGCAAACATTTTGATTTGGACTTTAATCATCCCTACTCTCGGATAATGGTGGTGTATTCGGCTTTTTACTTAACTCGAAAGAAAAGTAGTAGTCAGAGTCGAAAATATTTTATTATCGGCCTTTTCTGACCTGGAGAGGCGTTCTTCTCACCCCTTCACGACCCTCCAGGGCAGAGAAGATCACATATTTTTTGTGGGATTTTAGGGCTCGTCACTTATAATGGCAACATTAGTTGTCAAAAGTCGCTTTAGTGCCACTAATAAAATATTTTCGGTTCTGACAAATACTTTGATTTCAGTACGTTAATTATCAATACGAAAAAATTGTGAAAATAGAGAAAGAAGCTAATTTACGAATCTTTATCGTATTTTCGGCAACTCAAGTCTTGTTCCAATAACCCTAAAGTTTTATGTTTATCCTTATACGTTAAAAGATTTTTTTTCGCACTATTAAAGACTTTTTAATCCGAATTCTTTCGATCCGCCCTAGTGTCTTGTACTTAACCCATATTTTAGCGTTGTTCGCATTCTATTGCTTCATTATGGATGTGCACTTGTACTAAATGTATTCCTTCTACTATTGGGTTCGCAAATCTTGAAGATATTTCTTTACTTTCCAATTTCGCTATTGTCTTGTGTACTATCAGGCCATAAAATGTGCGTTGAACTTCATAATTTACTATCTTCATTTCATTGATGAACTTTCGAAACTTAAAGAACGAATTTACAGTATTTTACAGACAACACATCTCTTAACATTTACTTTCATTACTACATTATTTGTAATTTTCACAATTAATCCCGGTATTTACTTTTTATTTTACATTAGAGTTCAGCGGTTGATTAAGATTCGGGTTTTAGGTTCAATTTGTTACGGTGTTTCCCTGGGGAAGGTGAGTATGCGGTTTTGTGTAATTTATGGAAAGTACTGTTGATTCAAAAGGTTTCTGAAGTCAGCCAGAAGTGTTAATTATTTAGGAGATTGGTTTTGCAATGTCAGTTGTAAAGAAGAAATTGTTTGGGGGATAGAAAAAGTGCACTTCACAGTATGACTTCAACATTTTCAGATGTAAGAAAAGAAGTGACCTGTTATAGCCTTCTTTACACAACACACCGTGGTGTACAAATTTGGCAACCTTGCATGGTAACCGTCAGGGCCCTTATGGTTTCTGATTGTTTTTGATACACGCTCATATATTTATATTTTTATGTTTGATATCGCGCTCCGTGTCTTGCGTCGCATTTGAATAAATTAACTTAGTGTTTTCGCGTTTGTAATGGTTTGCAGAATTGGATATCAAGATAGTTGTTTCTCAGCTTGTGAATTTCAATAAAAGGTTTGTATTAAATAAGGTTTGGTATTGTAG
>NNCF01126996.1:0-26510 GCA_002313205.1 Laupala kohalensis | reverse complement strand
AGATGGCGTGAAGTGTGTCAGGAAGAGGAGCGAGTGGTGTGCTGCTATTCAAACTCGTGATGATCCGAAAGTAAAGCTTCTGAATGACCATCTTGTATGGTTGAAGGTGTGGAGGAATTTACCTGAAGGTGTAGGCTTGACCAATGATATTTTTAGTGCGTTGTACATTACTACAGAAACCTTCATCAAATTAGTTGAGTACTCTTTCTCACATTTTCAGCTCACATAAGCTACATTTTCTTGGGAAAATTCCAAACAGATAAATTAGGGAGGCGATTTAGTCAGTACCGTTTTATGTCTGGATTCAACACAAATGTATCGTACACTGCAGTTTTGGAAAATGAAAGGAAAGTAAGACTTAAAAATCTTATTTACTGCAGATATAAGAGAGAATGCAAAAACTACTGTGGAATATAATGTTGTAAATAGTTCTCCTGTAAATATAAGTAATTTCTTTTGTATTTTTTCATCTCGATTATTTAGAATTGTGTGAACTTAATGAATGGATAAAAGTTTATTTATTTATTTAATGCCTTTGGCGATGTTCAGTCCACAAGGCCTGCTCTTCCACCTAACCGTTGGACTTGGGAAAGGGAATTGGGAAGGAGAGATGTTGGATTGTCGAGGGACTTATGGTACCGAACCGACATTTGTTTTGGAGTAGGTGAGGGGAACCCCAGCTGAAAACCTCACCTAGTTCAGCCGAGCAAGGTTTGAACCCGCGCTCTACCGCTCAGCGGGATCGTGGAAGCGAAGACGTCACACCGCTGTGTGTGGAAATAAATCTGTGTGTGGGTATGCTGCTCGGGTTGTAAGTAGAAAATTTTACTGTAATTTGTGTGAATTCCGTATGGTACATTTCCAATTTGCTTATGACGTCTATTTTGACTACTTGCAAAGAGGTGGATTGTGTATTTCTTGAAGCAATGTAAAGATCATATTTTACCATATGTGTGCAGTGTTCAAATACATAATTAATTATGAAGAACTGAACGCAAAGTTCTGTGAATCATCAGATCAATGTAATCATTTGATCCAACTCACAATTGGTAGTATTGAATCACATCATTTCTTACTTTTGAGTTTGTGTGTTCTTGTAATTATATGAGCAGAGAATCGTATAATAGAGTGTGTCTTGTCCTAGCAAATATTATACTGAGTAATTTTGTTGAAAAGAGCAATGATCAGTTTCCAAAAATGTTTAAACAAAAATTGAAAATATTGAAATAGCATAACTGTGAAAAATGGAGTATAATTTTCATTCTATTTTATTTTCCTGAAGTTAAAAGGGCTCCTTAAGTATGATGTTCCTGTTGTTTCCATTGTTCCTTTTTTTGTATGTACATTCTTACAACAACCTTAAGATATGAAGTACGCAGTTTTGTACAAGTATATAGTGATTGATATTTACTAAATTATAAATCCTACATTATTCCAAAGAGCTTTGCAAATTTTAACCCTAGTCTGCGTCATCTTCGTGTCTGTAATAAATATGTTTTTAAATGCGGGTGTGCACTTATTAAATTTAAGAAAATGATTTTAAACTTGCAAGAAACATTGTTCTTTCATTCACAATTATTATTTTAAAGAGAACATTATTGAGGATGGCCGGAGTCTGGAAAGCTAGGAAAAACCAGGGAAATAACCAAAAATGTTGAGGTTTTTGCCTAAATATTATTTAGGCAAAATCTAAATTTTATTTAGGTGTATTTATTTTCAGAATTTAAAAAATTGCAATATTTATCAATGATAAAACTGACATTGATTGACACTTGTGTAATTACTTTTATTTATGTATATTTGCACCTAAATACTTCGAAAATCCACATTTCACATACAAAAGTATGTAAGATAATTGTTAATTATAAACAATTTCCAAAACTAAGCATACTGGAGATGTCTCTCTCTTGAAAACTTTTCTTACATCGGATGATAGATAACAGACCTCATACTGTTCAAAATGATTCTGGATTAAGCGTGAAGAAAATCTGAAGATTTAGTCTAAAAAAATCCACTTAAATAAATTGAGCAAGACTGGAGTTATGAGGGATTGTATTTATTGTCTTAATATTTTGAGCCTCCTCATGAGACAACTTGATGTCAATGATGATTTTTTATTCAAGGATTGGAAGTTTAAATTACTTTCATTTATGTTTAGCATGATAAACACATAAATAAGCTTTCTCTTTTGCACTTCGTATTTAAATTTTGTTTATATTTCGAAAATTGTTAGAATTAGTGGATAATATTCCAATTATACCGTTATTGTCAATGTACAGTAAAATATATTCCATAAGTTGTCTTGGAAACTAATCGGGAAAAGTGTCGGGGAAAAATTAAAAATATTCTCCAGAAAACATGAAAAAGTCCGGTAAATTTATTATAGTAAAATACTTGCCACCCTGGTATTAGATGCTGAAGGATGCTTAGACACACAATTGCCTATCAATATTTAGAATTACATCAGTTCATTGTCTTAAATACAAATCCGAAATAGATACTGCAGATTTCAGGGAATAAATCGTTCCATATTCTAGCATTTAACTAATATTGATGTCCCTCATATTACAAACGTATTATGTTTAACTAGATACCTTCGTAATATTCCTCTCGGGCCCTACCGGACCGGACTACGCTCCGTCTCGTCGGACTACCTATGACAGTTAATACAGTGTTGCCTTTCTCAGACCACGGCTTGTAGTAAAGAAGGCTATGGTCCTGTTTAAGATTGAATAATTGACTGAGAGTATGAGACTCTGCTATTCACTTTGAAATGAGTTTCTGATTTGGTGACGTAGAAGTTCTAAGTTAGTTTTCAATTTTTTTTACTTGCATCAATTTTGGTTGCCAGTAGATTCACACAATATTTACAGCTAGTGGCGATCCCTTTGTGCCAACTATTTGATGGTTAGAGTTCCGCTTTATTTCACTCTGTTGATTATTTTCGTGTTCTATTCATAACTTTTTTTATTGCGATACATTAATATTTCAGCTTTGAGAACTGATTCTTCTTTAAAACATTAGTTTATCCTGGTCTTCTTGAAACTATTGTGAATATGATGCATATATTGAAATGTATTTAAACGAAATTGCATCATCATTATACAAAATATTTTATTTTGATTAAGTAACAATTTTTGTGGAAGTTGACTAGTGATGCTAATTCTCACTTGCCGCCCCTCCCCCCCCCCACAAAGATTCTTCTCACGAATGTTTTGGGGGTGCTCTGCTTTCGTTTTATATATCCCTTGCGAGGTTTACTTTTCGAGGCTTCTGCTGGTGGTGTAGTTCTCTTTCAACAGCTGCCCTTAATTTGTTTTCCTGCTGCTGCATTATTGATGATACTTTGAATCTTATTCTCTCCATCTGAGTTTTGCTCTTCTTGCTCAACTCCAGAAGTTTCTCTTCTACTCAATTCTTTTAGCTGATACCGAACGTTAATTTCTGCATCCTATTTTCCGTTTCTATTTTAAACTTTTTTTTCATCCGACGCTTTGCATTAAAATATTATTTATCAAGTTTAATGAACTTAGCATTGGAGATATTCTTAATTTATCTTCATGAGCGGTAAATTAATATATGTATTTGATATTTATATAAAAATTCTCGATAATGAGAAATGGCTCATTATTTGAACGACATATTTAAACTATAAATCGTGTCGTGTAAATTCTACAGGACTGGATTCTCAGTTTCTTTAAGAAAACTACTTCCTTATAATGTTTCAAGAATAAATTGTCTGCATCACATTTGCAACAAATAAATAGACTTTACTTACTCCGAAGATTTTCATCCATGCAACAAGTACATGAACTTAAAACATCACTATGTTAAGAGAGGTCACAGGTAATATTCCCATCTACTTTTCAAATAACTTGCCTCCTAATTATCATACTCTGATTTGAACTAAAGGGATGTTTTAGGACCATGCAAACACCCCGTTTCGCGAATTTTTTAGAACAAAAGATGTAACAGTATTTTTTTTCAGTTGAAAGGTTTATTTAATGAAACCCCAATCATATAATTAATTCCGCGCTTCCAAACAATGCCATTTCAACTCTAGAACAAATACGACATGCTTTATGGCTACTAGGTCCGTGGAGTTAGGAGAGAGAGAGAGTGGTGGCCTGTTAACTGCGGATGTTCATCGTTCGTAATCGTGACAGATACCGCTGGCTACGTGGTTCTAATTTATATTTAACATAACAAACGCCAGTACTGCAGTCACGTGCGGCTGGGTGGCCCACCCAACAGTCTCTGGTATACTGTTGCAATTTGTGAGGCAGTCGGGAGTTCTAGCGTCTGGCAAGGGNTATATATATATATATATATATATATATATATATATATATATATATATATATATATATATATATATATATATATATATATATATATAAAAGCAAAACAATCATATTGTATATAATACTTCAATGTATTTCCACATTCCTTTAATACTTCTGGGTTAAATCTGTTCCTAGAAGTAAACCAATACTGAATTGGAACAAATGGGTACCCTATACTGCCAATTATTTTCTAAAATGGCAATGTTTGTTAGAATTCTTGACTATTAATACGTATAACATAACCATCTGAGGGTAATATTTCTCAGGCGATCTTTGCAGTCTCCGATACATGTTATGAAATCTGCTCTTAAGGTAAAAAATAAGGTGATGCATTGCTTACAAAGGAGAACAAACCATTCATCCTTTTGATACTCATAAATTTCTCAAAATTGCCTTGTTATTCACACTAATTCGAAGTATACTTTTCTCGACAGTATTTTTACAAAACTAAGAGAGAGAGAAAGAGAGAGAAGGGAGGCAGACATAGGACTCATGGATGAATGAAGAATGATCCGTTTGTGACATACTTTTCGTTACCATGTGATGATACATATTCTCCCATGAAAAGCGAACCTATATTCAAGTATCCCCTATGATTTAATACTTATGAATAATAATAATTCATCCATCATAATTATATCTTATCATAATGCGATTCCAACAATATCCAATGGGAAACAATATTATGAGTTTAAAATAGTGTGTTTTTTAGTTATTAGCTTTCAAGCACACATTTCCTTGGTGAAATGTCCTTGTTAGATTCTATAAATAAATATTCACAATCAATTTAATTTTAATATTTGTTNTATATATATATATATATATATATATATATATATATATATATATATATATATATATATATATATATATAATTTTTGAAAACCTAAAATATTGTAATTCTGAAGATATACGTCTGCTCCTTTTTTTGGGACTCTGAAAGCATTGGTCTGCCTGAATGTCACCGAGTTCCAGCTGAACTTTATCTTTCAATGACCTTTGAGCGTCCGTCTCTTGTACCGTAAGTCTGACAATTTGATGATTCCGGAACAAGAAGGTACCATTTTATTGCTGATGTAGACTTCTGCGGCCGGTATCGATGTATATTCCAGGAGTTCGGCACGACTACATTTCTTGTTTTACTTGGGAAAATAAGTAGCAATTTTTTCCTGTTTGCATTCCTAGTTATCTGTCATAACATTTTGGAGAAGTCTTTGATTATTTTAGACATGAATTGAGAAATTAATTTATCTTTAGATCCTCAATACTACAAAATTAAAAATGTATATTGGATTGGTGCGCAATGCATTTATAGTGGTCCTTAAAGAATCTACGTATTAACAGCTAGAGTTGTGACACATTCAGACAGACAAATTCTTTCAGACAAATGCAGGGAAAGAGAGATACTTCAAAATACTTTACAACTAAGTTATTTACTTGCAATATTTTATACGAATGTTTCAAAATTTGGTTCTACTTCCTTATAGAAAACTTTCCTATCTTTATATGGTTGATAAAGACTCCAGAAACTGCCTTTAAGAAGTTTCCTTTTAACGCTTTCTGGGACAATTAATATCACCAATGTGTATCCGTAAATTTGTACGTCCTGCAATGCACTCTTATTTATCAGTTCTTTACTCAATTGGTATTACATGGGATTTCAAAACGAGTATTCTCTGTACGTGGTTTATGGTTATGGTAGTACATACAAGTCTTTCAATTGACATACGAGTATACGATAATGAAATCTTTCAATAGAATGTAAAATAAGTGCTGGTAAAAAAGTACTACAAATATAAGTTACTATGATCAATTTCGAGATCCTGAGCTACTTTTACACATTAATAAAAAAACTGCGTGAACATGCTCTTATCATGCTCTTCTTTTAACCCCAACTACCAAACGGCATGGTGTAGGCAGCAAAACCTTCTCTAAAACTGGCGATTCGTGTTGCCACTCTTCGAGTTGACCTGAAGATGCTGGGCTTTGAACAGAATCTCATAAATACAGGATTCCATTCATTACCTTCTGGTCGTACATAGTTACTTAAATTTCATATCCGACGCATATTCTTAGGTTTTGTGGAAATATAAATAACTAAATAAAAAACAAATTACTGGTAATGTATACTTAAATTTAAAAAAAATGTATATCCCACAAGAAAGCGTCTTTCCATTATACAATTAAGCAGCATATTAAGGTCGTTTTAAATTTTTAAAGATAATAAACCATATACAAAAACGTAAACTACATTTATTAAATATCGGTTCAAAATATGAATAGGATTGTTTAGTAAGAAACACAAATAACATTGTATTGAATTTTTTAAAAGTATGACTTACATTACTTTGGTTTTAACCCTTTATATATGTCACATCGGTGACACTATCATCATATACAATGTATCATTTCATTGCGTGACCTCATGCAAAATGGAAAGAGAATTAGGAAAAGAAATATAGACAAACTGCTAACTATAGTCATGTGTTAAACTATCTGATGCATACTTTTTAGTGTTTTCATAGATCAAATGATAAGTGAGAGGGAAATAGTATGTGCTACTGTTCAAAGGGTAGGCAGACTATTAAGTTTACATCGTTTTGGATAAAACCACAAGGAGCAGTGAAATAGCTTATCAAAAACCGATAGTACAAATCCTTAAAACTTACGTTGTATACCGAATATATTATTTGCTCCATTATTGCGAAACAACAAATAATTAAAATGAACAATATTGTTGTTGAATATGAAAATCTACACAAAATAATTGATTGCGTGCAATGTAAACGTGCTCGATACTAGAAGTTCTAAAAGGTGAGGATGATCTGTGGTTTTATAATGTGAATTGGCACCAAAAGTACTCCGTGTTATGACCCACCTTTCAAGTACATAGTGAGCAGTATATATTTTGTGTTTAGAAATCTTTTGTTTTTCAATATTTTTAAAGACAGAAAAACCAGCTTCGGAATATGATGTATTTGGGACATATAGCACATTAACAAATTATTCTCGACGCTATAAATAAGATTCAATATCTTTAGGTAGCTTTAATTATCATACAGTAGCCTAATATAAAAATTAAATAATTACATTTACTGGGAAATAATCGAACTTTATCAAAACAATGAATATTTTAAAGAAAAGAAGATTCCTGAAATGAAGATTTGAGAAAGCAAAATATATCATTGACAATGAATATAGGATAATGATAGTGATGTATTATAAATAAGAAATGTGATAGTTATGTGTCTATTACATAAAATACGGGTTACTTGTTTGATTTACCTTAGCTGAAGTGAAAATTAATTTGTAATTTCAACACAACTTCAATTTTTCCATTGATCTTAATGCAACTCCCCTATTCCTTATCAAAATTATTCATTAAAAATTTTCATTAAGTGAGGTAATGTTTTATTGTGAATTGAATAATTCCTTTTTTATATGGAGTGTTTAGTTTACTGAAATAATTACATAAATACAAATAAAAACGTATGGATTAGTAAGGAGTTATTTTCATCAAAATGTGCATTATATACGTACTTACGAGTATATTTACAACAACGTTTGGTGTCTTAATTATACACTCACTCCTTGTCTCTACAGGAAACTAAATCGTAGAAGATAAAAGAAACTCACTATCATAACTTTAAAATTATTTTCATGAATAATATATTCGAATAATTTGTATTTAAACCACAGCATTTATTTAGCTGTAAGTATGACAACAAAATATGAGCAATTTTCTTCTTATACACAATTTTAAATTTAAGAAGACTGAAAGAAAGCATTTTTTTAAAATATACATTTGAAGTGTATTACTCGTTTATTAAAAAGCGCAACACGAGTTGGACAAAGTATGAGTGGTTACAGACATGTACTACAACTCCATTTGAATACACGCAGCAATCCACGAAAATTCGTCGCAGATTAAAATGGGAATAACATTTTGTCCAGCCGTATCCTCAATTCCCCGCAGTGTGCAGAGGCTGCCTCTGACGCCAACACCTACTGTGACTGATGTGACCGGCAGCTCGATCACCGTGGTGACCTCCGCCGGGTTCGCGCCAGCACTCGCCGCCACCTACCCTCTCAAAAGGCCCTGCGGCGGCAGCGCCCCATCCCACACGCGCTTCCAATGGGACGGGCCTTGTCCGTGGGAGAGGGAGGTTGGCACGTGGGATCTTAACCGCATGATTCTCGGTGGGGCTTGGCTCCCGAATAAAACATGAGCTTGGCCTGCCATACAGCATTAATAGATGAGGTATGAAGAGCTGAGAATAGGGTTTTTCGATATGCAACGGTTACTCCAGAAATTTGCATATAGTTCTTTTCTAACTTTACGTTGTTTAATAGCTTAGAAACCAAAAGTAAGTAAAATGAAGTGCAACTCGTTGTATAAATCCTAAAAACTAGGAAACNTATATATATATATATATTTATACGGAAATTATAAAGAAATGAAATTTGCCATTACGATGTCCCATTAGTACGCATTGTTACCATACCATCATACGTATTTCAAGAATGTATTTTCTTCTGTTACTCAACGAATTTGAATAAAGTACAAATGTAACTCAAAATCCCTGTATGTATACATTTTTCTTTAAGGCAGTGCACTCTAAAACGAGAATCACTCTTTTGAGGACCTAATCATAGCACAGAAACAAAAGTAAATATATCTTGAGAAGCATATACAAATCACGAGTAGAAACTTCCAATCGTTATTAAACCACCAGTTGTGACTTGGGTTGCTTTAATACAACAAGGAAAGTTTTTGTGCAGTACTGTTATGTTTCCAAATCAACAGATCATTACAAAAGTGTAAATGAATTAGTAAAATAATTTGAGTCGAAATATTACTTTTTTTAAGGGATTTCAGCAACGTGGTGAATACACGAGGTAAATGGACAAAGAAAATTTCTTATTTGCTTTCTCAGTTCAAATATGGGAAAATTCGGAAGAGTGGAAAAATCTGTACCTGGGCTTTTATGAAAATGAAAATTTTATTCCGATTTCCTTTATAGATGAACACTTTTGTAAGCACTATAACGGAAGGAATACTTCGTCTCTTTGAATTTAATCGCATAAGAAAGGGAAAGTATGAGAAATGTGCTTGAAGATTACAGCCAAGTAACCATAAAAATTGTCATTGGTATTTAACAACGGATGGTGCAGGAAACCAGGGAACAAGGAAACTCTTTTGGCAGTGTTCTCTTTCTTTTGATGTTTTCCATTTCTATGGTGATGTCCTTGCTGTCAGCAATGTGATGTCTACCAAGATGATGCTAGAGTGATTGAACGAATGATATTAATTTAACAAGTCATGATCCTTACTCACGCTGCATCCCACATCCTCGAGACATTAAAGGTCGCACTTTTCTATCACCATCAGGTAGTATAAACAGGTATTATTACTATTAGTATTATAACCAAGCAATGATTCTGACAAGTTCGTGTACCCGAGCAGTTTGTTAGAATCACTCTTCAACTGCTAATGTAAGCTAATACAAACACTTCACTTTGTCTAAACAGGTAAGTAAATGATTAAAGATGGAATATTAGGCACGCACAGAACTACAAAGGATCCGGAAACGCAATGAAGTTTTCGTTATTGTCATTGATTTCATTCTTTGGTGTAATTTTTAAAACATTAAAAGTATTTTACAAGATTACCATTTTTTAAGAAAGTAAATCCTGAAATACATTATATTAATATGTCTTTGAAAATATCTTATTTCGGACTAAAATGTAATTCTGACTTAGCACTGAAGCGAAGTCTTACGAACGATTCTAACATTCAACGTAGAATGGCACAACGGCTACAGCAAAATGATGGTAATGATACTGACGCGTTGCTGTTTGCTCCTCATACTTCGAGCAGGTCCTCTTGCTTCATACTTAGCACCTGGTGAACGAAGATCTGTAATGCCGCAATTACGTTTTATAGCAAGCAAACTGTTCGGATTTAAATGTGTAATTCTTGTTGTTTATAAGAAAAGAGAAGACATAATTGAAAATAATTTTCTTTTACTATTTATGTCCATTAAATAATCTAGAGAAGTAAATTATAATTTTAATGGAAACATTATGTATTAAAAAAACTCAATAAATTTATTGTGATTGTCCAAAAAATTTCGCAAGTTATAATATTCTTTTTTGTAATTTCCTCTTACTGTAAGAGATGCTTAACAATCGCTTTTGATACAGCAAAGTTTGCGCCTAGTTATGGAAAATACGAGGATTAAATTTCGTTTCCAATCTTTGATAATTTCTCAGTGCTCGTGATGCAAGTGGCGGGTTTCTTGAGTGTTAAAGCTGGGATATGCCAGTTAATGCCCGTGCGCCCAGCGTACGCGGCTTAATAGGGCTCACAAGAGCGCTCTTCTCTTAAGCCTTCCCAATTATATTTGTAAATATTCTATCAGGAAATACATAATCCCGATTAACTGCGTAGAATTAATTTAGCTTCAAGGGAGAAAAATGTAAAAATTCAGTTACATGTAAATCATACGTGTAGAACTAATTCTCACAATTATTTGTGTGAGCTTTTTAAGAGACAATTATTCAAAAAGTATTTATTGATAATGGGAGTTCAATTCACAAAATCCAATAACATGCAGGTTTGTTTGATCAAAATTCTTCAAGTAGACAAGAAAATATAAGTTATCATATTATATGTCTAAGTATATAAATTTCTGAAACGACATTTAGTAAGTTGATTTCGTTAATGATAATTTCAATATATAGATAATAAAAAACGTCATTCGTGTTCTTTCATATCCCAACGTGATAAATGTTGCAGGAAGCATACAGGATATTTGTACGTTGTGATTCAATGTAATTCTCCTTAATTTATTCTGAGCATATATTATGAGAAGATGATTTGTAACTACGAAATAAAAACCAGTATATTAGCAGTTTATCAAATAATTAATTTTCACAAAATATTCAAAGTGAATTTCACAGAATATGCGAGTCAACCTGATCTAAAATAGTAATACGGTGATTTTCGTGGTATAAGACGTGCTCTGAATGCAAATGATTCCAAACTTTAAATTTTATAGTAAAACGATACATTATTGAAAGTTATTGGCCTTCATTCGTTTTCTCATGTTTTTCACTTAATTTGTTAGGATTCAACAGAAGATAATGACACACACTTGTGTATGGGTATTTCGTAGTCACGTATTTCGTCCTTATATGATTCATCAAGTTTTCAGTTTGTGCTAACGTCTGTTAAGCCATTCAATGAACTAAGGTCTCATACAACTTAAGAAAAATCATGTAACAAAACCAAAACTTATAATTTAGGCACAAGCAACACAGACGATTTTCGAGAGGCGCAAGATTTTTCGAGCGCCCCCCCCCACCCCTCAAAGAAAAAAGAGAGATACGACAAAATAGCAATATTTATAATTTAATAATATTATTATTATAAGCCTATTCTACATTTTTAAGTCTTTTTAAAAATCTGGTAAGTCCGATTTATATAGAAACATGTTTATACTGCTTTGTACCTTATAATAATAGATATGAATAATAAAAAAAAATATATAAATCATTAATAAATATAAATCATAAAAAGATATAATAATGTACAATAATAAATAAGAAATAATAAGTAAATAACTAAATTTATGTTCATAAAATCTGCTAAAAAAATGTATTACTGCAGCCCAGTGCGCTATATTTACTACAGCCTTGTCTACAGCCTTGTCTGTATTTACTACAATCCGCAAAACTTATTTAACATTTCATTCACATCTGAATTAATACATTCCTTAAAATAAAATTCTCCACGTGGTTGAAAGAGTAGTATAATTATATTTTGAGATTTTCTTAATTCAGTGACTTTTTAACACTCAGTTATTTCTAGTTTCCCCTTGTTCTTGAAGGAAGCGTTTCACTCGTGACCAATCCACTTGCTCGCATTTGGAAACCGGGGTATAAATAGATTTTCATTCTCAAATCAATGGAACTCTCATGTGTTCCAGATATCAGATTCCAAGGTGAAAGGAATTCTACTTTAGCACGTATTGCGTACATTAGGTGAGAATCGATTAAATACGTTTCGACGAATTTCGAGGAAAATATGTTTTGAGCCGACAAGTAACGAGGAAGAAGGGTGCGTGGTTTACAGATAATGACTAGTGCAAACTTATTATGAAGGTTTAGTAAAGAGGCTAAACTGAGTTCGTAAACTGAGGCAATTTTGTGCTAATGTACCGTGCTTGCCATTAAAGTGGAACACTGGTCTTAAACTGCAGCTTGCGGATCGCTCGCAAGACCTCAGCAATATTCTTGGGGTGTTTAAATGGGAATTAAATCACATTTACCCACTAATATAAATTTTAAGAAACAAGTAAGTACCATTCTTAGTACTACTAATGAAAAGAAAATGAGAGTTCGTATATAAACAACTTGTTTTCAAATAACAGTTAAAATTTGCACAGGAAGTAAGCAATTTTTTATTCTCCAGAAGCTAGCAAGGAGTATTTCAACATTGGGATCGAATTACCCAGAGAAAAGTAGTAGTTAGGGATGGAATAGTTATGAGTACATAACTTCGCAAATACTAAGATTATGCATTACCAATTCCACTTAACTCATGGGATTGTTACGACATGTAGATGAAAATAAGATTTATGTTAAAATTAGGGAAGTGCATAATGTAAAGTGGGTTGAACATGTATCATTTTAATTGTAGGAGTACGTTTTATAAATCAAACTAGATAGAAAGAAATGGCATAATTATGCGTATATGTGTGTTCTTGAGTGTAAGTTCATACGTGCATGTTCTTAATGTTTTATGTCCATATAGGTTTTCTCACGTTATTTCATACGTATTAATTGCCTTTTCCGTTTCATGAAACGTGAAACTTTAAATCTTTAGGCTTCTTCATACTTTTTTTTTCTGTATTTCTTTATGTTTTCTCTTCTCTATTTTCTTTTATTTGCCACCGAACTATGCTCACTTGAAGTTAATAATATACTTTCAGCATCTCACTTAATTCAGTGACATGTGTGTTAACTACTAATCATGAGCGAATATGAACTGAAATGGCAACTTGATTAAAATACTCGAACTGAGGAAACGATGTTTTACTTGCAATTTTCACACACGAAAGTTTCTTAGAATAATATTAAATTTTTGAGGAGGAACTAATGAAATCAAATAAATCGAAAAAAGTAACTTATATCAGAAATAAATAAATTATAACGGACGACATATTCATAATTTATTTATTACATTGATTACATGATGGACGAATTTAGCAGAATTATGTGCGAAATATTTTAAGATCACACAATCCAATCATGGTGAACCAAAGGACAGACCAGGACATTGGAAGAAAGAGAAAAGAGAAAAATCAATAGCAGAAAAAGGTTTCCGTAGCTACAGTGTAAGAGTCAATTAATTCGACGTTCTGCCTTAGGCAGTGACAGTTATTTACATTATTTGATTAAGAAAATACCCTCGATTCGCGATTCCCTCTTCTTTGTAATAGCTGCTCTACTCGTTAAGCTTGCGGGCAATTTTCAGATTCTAGCAACTTCTTTTAACCTGCATTAATGCCGCGATAAATGTTGCAAATATCTCAATCACTAACAAACTTTATTAGGTCGGTTAAATAATTAATTACTTAACGGATGGATAGTTAAAACCTTATACAATTAGTATATGATATGAAAATAGTTTATATTTTGTAATAGTAATATTTAAATTTGATATTATATTTTTAAATTTTGTTATTCAAGCTTTTTGTTATTTAATTATATTAATATCGTAATCACTAGGTAAGACCCTTTTCTTGAAGAATGAATTTCAAATTTTGTAATTGTAATATTTATAATAATATAACTTACGAACCTTTTTCTGTTTTCTCTCTAATTCTCTTTTATGCACAATGTAATATGTGTCACATTTGTAATTTGTAATTGTTTATTCCAGTTTTTCCAGCCTCATGAATAACTATGCAGTTAGAAACGTTGGTTATTATTTAACGTCATTAATTATTTAACTGACTTCATCTCCAGATCCTAATCGCAGTATTAGTACAGGACGATGAAGCTAAAAACGGGAGGGATCCTTCTTATTATTTCTTTCATTGAGACTGAATAATTTTGAACATTTTAAGTTTTGTCCCACACAAATCTGTTCCATACTCTTAGACAGCATCTTTCTTTAGCACTTGCTCTGTGATAAAGTAAACAATCAACAGCAGCAAATTAATTTATCAAATTCGTAAATTATTTTACTTGCAGATCTAATCCAACTTCTACTGCTAATGAAAATATTCTCCTTTTCAATAATAATAACTTTCTATTCCACTTATGGTAAACAATCACATAACTTGTTTTACACTAAGACGGATTGTTTAAGAAAAATGTATTATTGCTATTACGAACTCCATTAAAATTGCAGTATTTATTTTCAGCCATGACCTGAACCGAAGAAAACCGTTGAAATTGTTTACTGTTCAGAACATTCTCAAAATGTGCGACAATAATTCTTTGTATCTATGGTGACAAATTGTAATAAACTGAATACCAAAGCAGCTACAGAAAATCATGATATTATATTCGTTTTGTTACAGTAAATTCCATTTCATGAGCACCTTCTCCTCTTAAACACGATGTGGAGATAAAACCATGTTTTTTGCCTTACATCTCTTCAGGAGGCAAAAAGCGGGAGCGTAGGCGCACGTTGAATTTTTCCGCTTCAAGAACACGTCATGTATGAACGCGCAAATTAAAAATGTAGGAGAAACCAACTCTTCCCTGAGTCAGAGAAGGTGTGGCACACTTATCAGAGAATAATGTGACACAGTGTGAGCCGAATCGGAGATGGCGAATGTCGAGCCCGTGAAGAACGCTATTTCTTGACAGGAGACCGACGCATTAGGTCCTATAAGAAACGGAATTTGCGATTCCTGATATCAATTACTTATAGACGGACAAAACTTCGATGGACAACTCATCAAAATCTTAGTATCCAAATTTTTGCTATTACTGTTTCTCGGTTATACGAGTATGAGAAAATAAAATATCAACATAGTGATCTCTAGTACAACATATAATAATAATAATAATAATAATAATAATAATAATATGTATTTAGCATTTATAAGTTACATGACATTCTCCCTGAGGAGAGATACATAGCAACCTATATTTGGAAGAGAGGGACATACCCTTACCGTACCCAAGCGCTAATATCCCCATAGTGGGGAAAAAGGAGAAGAGAAAAATGAATAAATAAATAAGTAAATACGAAAATATAAAAAACTAAAAATAAAGGAAAAGGATCTTTATGTATTTTCCTTAATAACTCATTATAAAGATAAAAGATACTATATCAAAAGTAAATTTACTTGAGGCATTCAAAAAAAATTATCATTATGCTTTTGTTTGGAACTTTAAGTTTTTTTTCAATTAATTTGGTAATTTATTAAAATATATGATAGCTGCGAATATACTATTTTTTTGAGCTACAGTCTTTTTATACAAAAGCAATGGTATTGACTTATTTCTAGTTGTGTGTGGAAATGGTGTACAGTTGTGGAAGGCGAACGGGTGGTGTAGTGGCTAACACCCCTCCGATCAATGGAGGACACCCGGGTTCGATTCCTGGCTCGTCCCCATTTTCACCTGACCGAAAGTTATTACTTATTTCTAGTTTTACTTGTAGATGTAGAAAACTGTGTACGTGAGGAAATCTGTTTTACGTATATTACTAGTCAACTTATTACTAATAAACCATTCATTAATTTTAATTAAGTATTCATTAATTATAATTAAGTATTCATTAATTTTACTTTCTCTTCAGTCCATCTACTTTCAATACAGAATACAGCTGTGTCATCAGCGTATGCAAAAACTAGTGAACCTTGGTAAGGTCAAAATGCCTTGGTAAGGTCAAAAAATGTAGCAGCAACAGCTTTATTAACACTAATTCCATCATAAATTGTATCAAAAACTTCAAATGCATGTATGCTACTCTTATTTTTTATAAATCCAAACTGTTTTTTTATTGTATTATTATTTATTAAGAACTGTGATGTAGTATGAATAATTTTTTCAAATATTTTGGCAATATTTGAGACCAAAGAAATCGGTCTATAATTGTTGATGCCAGCTTGATCACCATATTTAATAACTGGTACCACTTCAACCTTTTTAAAGATATATAACTACAAATGATCTCTCCTTTGATTCAGTATTTCCACCACTTTTCATGTTATCGCATATTTTGTACTCTTTCTCCATATTATAGTGAATATCTCACTCTTCATTTCATTACTCTTGTCTCCTTGACTATCAAAATAGTTCAATCTGGGAATAATAATTTAACATGGTCTCGGCATTTATATCTAGAAAAGTGTTTCCACCAGTGTATGGAGATTGTAGAATTCTAACAACAACAGCTCCAGTTGTACCAGTAAAATCAAGCAGCTCTGTAAGGTGACCAAAGAAGCCCTTCCAACGGATGAGACGAAAATGAAAGCATCCTCTTGAAACAAAATTCCAAAACCTTCCGTTGAAGAAGAATGAGAAATGAAAGAATTCACTGCAAACCAAGCAAAAAATCGGTTCGGGGGAAATCAAGCTGTGTTCCTAAATGTTGGGGAGGAATGTAATTTCATCAACTTTCACGAAATTCAGAAATTTGAAGACATTGACACTGGAAACCAATTAAAGTTGGCCAAAGAAAATTTTACCAGCATCTGAGAAAGAAAAAAAGAAAGTAGGAGGGGGTCGAGTTTAAAAAGAAAAAATGATGAAGAAATTAGTTTAACAAAATTCTTTCATGTAGATTTCCCATCGTGTATCACAAATACTTTCTGCGACCAGAAAGGTTTGAATGTAACGAATTCTGTACCAATGATTTCAAAAATAGTTAGCAATTAGAAGGTTTGATCAAAAGTGGTGACAAGAGTAACTTCTTAATGTTTCTTTTATTATTCTTGTCATTTCCTGAGCTAAAAGTGAGAACGAAAATAAAAGAAATTGGTCAATCTTTATGGCTGGTATATTTAACACCCAACATATCTTGTTAAGTTTTACCTCATACACCACAAAAAGTTCACCTGTGATAATAAGTTTCTCCATTCTCATACATCTCTTATTAACAAATAACACCTCTTGTTGAAAACTCATCCCAAACAGAAATAGATACTCTCATATGCCACCTGTCATATATTAAATATTCTAAGTAGTGACTACTCAAGGGATTAGCCAATATATAATTCTTGCACGCTACATCTTGTACAGAAAACAATTATTAAAATTCTTCATTAATTTGGTATGAAATATTAAAAATAAAATACCATGTTTTTTAAGTGGGTAATACAAACATTTTAAGGTCAGACAAAGTATTGAGCAATATATAATGTAAAGAGTTAATATTGAATGAGAGATATTAAGATCTCAACGGTAGTTGATATCTCTCTCTAATGTTCGTTGTATGGTTCAAAAATTTACATCATTTCAGTATTCTCCCAATATTTATCTCTATATACCTCCATTTGGTAGTGCATATTCTCCTGGTTTTCATTCTAAAAACAATTATACATACGAAGTGCCTAACCATGTTTTAATACGCCTCGTCAGAAGTCGTGTTACCTTGCTTAAAGTTGTGATTAATTTAGAATTTTATTTTAAAATGAAACTTATGTAACTAAGTTGTAATTTATCTCGAAAATATTTTTGATTTCATATTTTTCCTTTCTTTGTATGGAAATGCGAATTTTTAATGGCATATCGGTAACATTCGTGTTTTACAAAAAGTGCTACTGTTGAGGAAATTCAGCTGCGTGTGTGCCGCTGTATAAAATGTTCAGTCCTTGAAATAATGTCGATGGGGATCCGAGTTGGCAGGTATCAAGTATTTTTTCCCAATGGTGTACAACAATTTAAAAAAATGGACGTAATTCACATAAGAGTCTACCATAAATAGCTCCCATTGCATTATTTTTCAATAGATGAAATAATGTAAGGTAATTGTCAAAATGATCTGATTTTATGTAGTGTCACACCGTAAAGTATGAATCATTACTACTCACTTCGTTCTGAAAACGGTGCTATTAAAATAAGGATCTTTGAAAGCTGTACATTTTAAAAAGAAGTTAAATTGTATCTGGTGAATTGATCAAGTTCTTGGACTTGGCAGGTCGAAAGATATCTGCAGCAATCCGACAATTTTTTTCGGGCCTTTATCGTCTTCTGACCTCTGCAGTATCCTAGATCAACCACCATTTCGCAAAGATATCGGAAATACTTCCCGGCCTCTTCCTCACAGCAAATGCTCCTTTCCCATCCAGCATTCGTAATGATTCTACATCAGTTATTCCAAGTGGGAAAGATGCAGATCTATAGTATTGATTGGATCTATAATATTGGGTAGAACGTACAGCTCTCTCTCTCTCACACACACACACACAAGCGCATAAGATTAGGAACCGGAAGGTAACCACCTTGCGCGAGTCTTATTAATGACCTACATTAAGCTAGTAAAGCAATTGTAGCAGAATTCAATATTTTTTCATAATCAATTAGTGCCTATTTAGTGCTTATTAAGTGCACAAGAAAAAAATAGTGCATTGTCCTTTTAATTTGTATAAAGCTTTTTGGTGACTTTATATTAACATGCACCAGGAAAATATTACATCAGGAAAAAATCATAATTCCTCCATGACTGCTTCCAAAATTTGCAATTTTTTGTTCTTGACCACTACTACTCAGAAAATACTTATGTAAGTAAATAGTATTGTAAGGGGTGGACGTAACAATAACCCAAATGTTGTCCAGTTTAGATTAGCTCATAGTCAACTAATGTTTAGAAACGGAGTTGAGGCATCTACAGAAAGCAACAGCTCGGATTTTGATGAACACCATCAAAATTCAATATTAAGTTTCCATGCACCCTACGACGTTATGAACTGTGATGATGAAGAGTCTGACTCTGTGATACAGGAAATCTATGACTAGGCAAATAACAATTATTATCCAGACAACACTTTATACTACATTAGTGGATTTGTTGTGAATAAAGTAGATAGTTATATGAAGCGTACAGAATGCATTAAACTCTTACACGACAACTCCCAAAGTAACCCTGAGTTCATACCTTTTACTGTACTTATCTTAAGGGGACATCTTGTCAAAGTGTCTAGTGAAGTTTTTAGATTAGTTATGTATTTTTTTAGCTTATTTATTGCAATAAAGATACGAAGGCATTTTGTTCCATAAAATATGTGTTACAGGCGTGTGTGCAATTTGAGAGACGTTTGTTTAAAAATCACTTCATCAATACAGAATCTAGTGATCATAGTAGCGAAATGAAGCTAATATAATTAAAAGATACTTTTAAAAAACTATGCCTTTTTCTCACGCGAAAGAAAAAACTTCAACAATTAATAAGTCAAAGCAAGGTATGCGCCAAAAGCTCAACAAATTTATTTTGTTTCAAAATATGTATTGTAAAAATGTTATGGCTGTAGAAAAAATATGTCATGTGCTGTGTGTGAACAATCTACTAAAAATTAAACATTAATATGGAATTCAGAAATTATTTCACTTATTAAAACAATTACCCTTTTTAGTCGTAAGTATTAATGTAACAATAAAACTTAAAAATTCGTATTAAAGACAAACAGACGTAAAACAAAACCTCAGTGGCTCTAGTGTTACGCGGAACTTGGCCGACCTGACTACTTGCTAGTGGTGAGGGGCATCTCAGCGGCCGGGGTATTTTGAGAGAAGGTTTGAAGAAATTATTGTTTTTTTCCCTGGTGCACAGCAAGTTCAAATTTTAGACGGAAAATGATTATAACTTTTAAAAAATTATTGCAATAAAATTGTTATTAATAATTTCATTATGTAGGTAATTAGCACTTTCTATATTTGCCATTTACTTGTTTTTTCTACATTGAAATTGCATTAATAAATTTATATTTTTATTACTTTTATGTTTTGTTACTGTGAACTTGTTTATAACAACTGAAATGACAATACCAAAAAAGTATTTTCTAGGTTGTATAGATCAAGCACTAAAATATTTTCGTATTTTGAGAGAAGTTTTAAAAGAGTTTAGTATTTTTCTCTGGTGCACTACTAGCTCAAAACAATAGAGGTAAAATGTTAATAACCTTTTGAAAATTCTTGCACTAAAATTTTCATTAGTGCACTTATTATGAAGGTAGTGAGCACTTTCTGTATATGCCTTTTTTCTATAATATATAAAATGCATTTGAAAAATTGTATATTTATTACTTTATTGTTTTCTTACTAAGAATGTGTTAATAACAATTGACATGACAATACTAAATAAGTATTTTCTGGGTTGTACAAGTCAAGCACTGAAAGATTTGCTTAATTCGAAAGCAGTCATGAAACAATTACGTTTTCTTCTCCTGGTGCACTGCTAGCTTAAATGGTAGACAGAAATTGTTTATTAACTTTTTTAAAATTATTGCACTAAAAAAATTTGTATATTAAATATGTAGGTAAAGTGCACTATTGGGAGACGAGTAAATGTTATTGTAAGTGCTTTCTTAAAGTGAAGGATATGGGAGTTCAATTTTTAGTGTTTTTTAGTTTTTCTTTGTATTTTGTTTATAACTTTTTTTCCACTCAAGGTCAGATGTACATTTTTGTGTAGCACTCGTCGAGCACTAAAAATTTCTATAGATTGCTTTCAATTATAATGGAATATTTTTATGTTTATGAGATGCTCTGCTGGCTTAATATAAAGTCAGCATATAACATTATTACAATTGAAAGGACAATGCACTAAATTGTTTTCTTGTGCACTTAAAAAGCACTAATTGATTATGAAAAAAATATTGAATTCTGCTACAATTGTTTTGCTAGCTTAATGTAGGTTTATTAATGATGTAGTGGGTTGAACTGAAAATTATTTTATTTTACTAATTGTTTAAAAAAATACTTTAATATATTTGAGCTCTGTACGAAATTACAATAAAAATGAATCCAAACAATATGCGGTTTACCTTTAATTCTTGGTATCTTTGTAAAAATAATTACTTAGTTAAATATATCTGAGGTTCGTTTACCATAACTGTAAAGCGTTTTGTGACATATTCTCACAATTATTTTTATAAATAATTTAGTTTTTCATTTTATATATAAAACTCAACAATATTTTTTCTTGTTGATAATACTATTTATTTATCATTGTAAATTATTTATTTTCTTTTTTATTGATTTGTGACTTGTCATTGAGATACGGTGCATTACGATAATGAACTATTCGCATTACTTTACCACGTGGGTAACGATGTTTTTGTTCGCTTGGAGTTTGGAATTTGTGAGGAATCAATTATTTTTAAGCCCCATTAATATCCACTAAACAAGCATTTCAGTCATGTACATAAATATTCAATTTCAACGAAATATAAATAATAAATATCTTAAAAATAAAGAACTGAAAGACATCGGTATTGACTCCGTTGAGTTCGGGGAAACAGAAAAAACAGGATAAAATGATTGTGGGTTTGTATTGTTGGCGCGCTATTCAAATTAGTTTTACTTATTTTTTCACTGATATTGTAAAGGAGGCAATGTTTGGGTTTTTGAAATCACAAACTGATCGATGTAAAACTTAATATCGTGGGAGATAACATGCTTTCTGGTATTATACTAGGACCATGGGGTGACCCGTGGCGTAGTGCCTAGCGTACTCGCCTTCTACCTCTGGGGACCCGGTCCGATCCAAGTAGAATTCGCGGTAGTGGACGAAGTGGTGTTCGCTGCAGGTTTTCTCGGGTTACTCCCGTTTCCCCTGCCTTTCATTCCACAGCAACATTCACTCATAATCATCTCACCTCATCTCCATGTCATCCCTGTCATTACATTCACCCAAGCGGTCACCTTGGGTCTAGTAAGCCACTGGTAGAGCGCGCGGTAAAACGGCGATGGAACACTGCCTTGTGCAGTCTCCCCATCAAAATGCCGAACTAATACATACATACTAGGAACATTTTTACCTCGGGAAAACTATTTTCCTCTCCCTTAAAAAACACAACTTCATTTATAAACAAATCTTTTCTGAGTGAAGAAACGCTTAATTGAGTGAGCAAATACACTATGGATTCCTTCGTGTACTAGTGAATTGTAACTCGTACGTATACTGAAAATGAACTTTACTTTATAGTAAAAAAGTTGAAGCCGGACTTAGAGTGCAATATTTTGACAAAAGAATACATTTCTAGGGAGCTGCATCCTGCAGCCCAGCAGTGCATAAAAATCTAATTCACCCAGTACCCGTAATAGTTCTTGTGAATAAAATTATAAGTTGAAATTAAATATTTATGTCTGCATTACTAGAATTGAAATATGCAACACGTTTCACAGAAATAAACTTTAGATAGAATGTTTCAGATATATAATCACGTTGACTGTGGTTTAAAATGTGACTGGAGTGTTTAGTTACGTAGCGTGAGATGTAAGATGTTTACTTTGTAAACATTCATAAAAGATATGTTTTAATTCATTTTAAGAAATATAAAAGAAAATATATACAATTGTCTTATTTTAAAAATATTGGTCGAAGCACAAGATTACATTTTTCTACGCTTCAAGAATGCTATAATCTTGTAGATAATGCTAGACAGTCTGTACTTATTCAAAACAAATCAGGAATCTATCGATGAGTGAGTGAATCACTCAGAAATCATTTAGGCAAACCGGAAGACGAGTAATAATTTTATGTCAAAGGGTTTGAGTGATTCAGTCCATTCAATCAAAGAAAACAGGATTACATTCCATCCGTACATCAGCAAAATGGACTGCTCTTCCTTAAAAATGTCATTTGGTTGGTAATCCATACGAAGAAATTAAAAATATATATAAAAATTTTGGCGAATGTCAAAAATATTCCTCAATACTCAGTGTATGTTACTGACGATGGCTGCTATGCAGCCGAAAAAGCTTTATACCAATAAAACAATGAGCAACATAGAAACGCCTTTCAATTTATCATGCTTTGATAATGTTGCTAAAGCTCCACAATTACCAAGTAAAAATATATGTGATATGCAATACAGTGAAACGTAATTTTCTATAAATTGTGAGGAAACGTTAAAAATCACACAAATTTTATACTTTTCGTGATACAAATTGCGCGAAACCACGATGACTGCTGACGAGCGAATGCGATTTTCAATGTTCACACTCAGTGCTCCTAGAGTTCAACAAGAAACATTATTTCACGTTTTGTTTTCTAAATAGACTTAACTCATTTTTCATACAGTCTACCCGTTATTATTACTATATTTGTCCATTAACTGTACTGAAATTCTTTTTGTTTAATTTTTCTTCAAATATTTATCAAGAGTGAGATACAGTGTCGGTTTTTTTACAAAGGAGGTGTATTTCAAAGTTTGTAATATATAACCATTTGTAGAGTGTAGAGTTGTAAATGATGAGTGGTGGAAACAAAACCGGTTTAGTTGATTTAGTTGAAAGTTGGTATTGTGTGACATATTGTATTGGACGTTCCTTTTTCCTTCGCTTTTCACGTAACCTGACACTAGCTACATTTCCATCAAATTAAGTGTGAATCTGCTTGCCTTCTGTTGGGACACAAGTGAATACGAGGAGATGAAACGCCAGGAGGCCTAACATCAGGTAATATTATTTAAAGGCATCATAGCTGGAGAAGTCAAAATTGAGAGATTTTACTTCTCTTCCTATGAGAGCTTCCAACGTCTCTCACAAATACCTGTAATCTCTAGAGATTAACCAACTTCTAAAGAGGCTTTATACAAAGCATTACTAGAAATATTAATTAAACCGAGAAGAAAGTTGAAGCGCATACAAAATGTATTTACATTCTTTGCAATTATATAATTTAGCCATCAAGAAGGAAAAACCTTCTATAATAATGAATATATTTTTCATATAACTTGCTAAAAGAAAGGTAATTAAATTTGTGCCTCCGTATGTCAATAATTTCGGCTTACGAATATTAATTAAAGTTTCGTTAGACTAGTATGAACGTGTAATATACGAAGATGTGTGTATCACTGATATATTAAGAGACACATTCTCACATAGAAAATTAAAATTACACAACACATTAAAAAAAATAAACATGTATAATTTAAATGAATGCAAAATAGTCATTAATGCAATCATAATACAAAATGTCTGAAGAATTCAATATGTTGGCACTTACACATTTTTAAGCCAAACACATTTTAGCCAAATTATATTTATTAAATAATCAGTGCAGCAAATAACATATTTCCTCTTACTATCTAACAAAAGAATTTAGTAGTTTCTAAGGTAGTGTCATAGATTATTTCATTTGGCATAGAAGATTTAGCACTCGCCCTAATACATTAAATAATTGTATTCTTACCACTTAAACTGATGAACACAACAATTTAGAATTGTACGACTTAAGTTTTAATAGGATACAATAGTAGTAAGCAAAGCTAAGTACCTTCCAAATTTCACCTCAAAATTAGAAAATAATAATCCCGTTTGTACATACGGTTTCCAAATAATTATGTATTATAAATACTGCGTACTACTCATCAGAATTACCTACACATAGTTACATGCAATGTTTGTCTTCTTAAATGAAATGCAAACACAAATCTTTATATTTATATAAAAAAATTCAACCGAATACTTAGGTTAGAATATAAATTTCGAATATAATAACAGCGTGGGTTATGGCTTCTTCCTGCACCAGTTTTATTAGGGAGGGAGGGAAAGCATACACCCTGTGTTTCCTAATACTCAAATAATTGTGAAACTATTACTTCTTCTCGCAGCTGGGTTAAGATTGATTTTCATGTTTAAGAGAGTAGTAATGAATAAGGAAATCTGAAATAAATGAATGAATGGATTCACCCATAGCGAATCGTGCCAAATGCATTTAATCGTATATTAAATTACAAATGTATTCATTAACATATCATGCGTTCCTTATCATGTTTTGCATAAGATAAATCACATTAACTAGTTGATAAGATGTATTTTATTGTTGCCGTCTAGTGTTACGCAAAATAATATCAGCACATTTTATAATTGTTAGTATTATTTTATCTACTATGATTAAATGTGTTATTTTTTGTATTACTTTGTTTTTTATCGCGGAAATTAATTGATAATTTAAACCAGTTGTTGATATTAAACTCTATTGGTTTACCAAAAATACGAGGGAGAGTCAACTGAAAACCTTAAAAGTGTAATATAAAATCGAAAGTGGGCGCCAGTGGTCTGTAAGTTGGTACGCGTGTTTTAAATAATGTGCCGGATTTCCCCTAGTTTGCAGCACAGTGCAGATGCGCAAAAACCGGCGCAGGAACAGTATAAAGATGGTTGCCCCACTAGCAACGTGCACCAGAGACGAACAGCGTTCTGTGATTAGATTTCTCCAAAGTGAAGTCGTGAAACCTACAGACATTTATCGCAGAATGAAGGTCCAGTATGGGGATACCTGTTTGTCACAGCAGCAAGAGTATGAATGGTGTAGGAAGTTCGCAAATCGTGTGACGTCCGTAGCCGGTGCTCAGCGCCCGGGCCAGGCACATCGTTTCGAACACAGCCATCAGCAGGGAAGATTATGCTGACCCTCTTTGGGACGAAAACGGCGTCCTCTTGGAGCACTACACGCCGCGAGGGACCACTATTACCAGTAACACACAGACCTCCTCAAAAATCATCTTCGGCCTGCAATAGAACAAAACGACGTGGATTGCTATCGACAGGTGTTCTTCTGCAACACGACAATGCACGGCCTCATATGGCTCGTGCAACGGTTGCGACAATCGCAGAAATGCGGTTTGAATGTCTGCCTCATCCACCATACTCGCCCGACCTTGCCCCATGTTTGGACCCCTAAAAGAAGACCTTCCTGGGACGAAATTCCATGACGAGGTGCGCCAGGAAAATATTGTCCATTATTGGAATATATCCAATATTTCAAAATATTGTCCATCGCTGGCCACTTCTCACACCTTTCGGGCAGCATATGGAATCCGCATTGAAAAAATGCTTATTTTTTGAGGTGATCCCCGTATCGATCCAATTTTCGACTTCACAAGAACGAAAGTGCTGGTCAGCCAGGTCGTGTGCCATTGATCGAAATAGGGGATAGAGGGAACAATGTCTGGAGAATACGGC
>NNCF01126994.1:1415886-1428538 GCA_002313205.1 Laupala kohalensis | reverse complement strand
GTAACCCAATTGTAGGCGGCTGCGAAGCAGGCCCTGCTACCGCAACTATAACCAGAAGGCTTATGCGTACAATGTGCGTGGCCGCAGTGATCTGAAGCTTCATTGTAGCTTACCATTATTCGGCTAATTGCGTGATTTCTCGCCGCGTTTCTGGGACCCGTACTTTACTCAGCATACTGCAATGAGCTCAAAGGATGGGGACTCGAATAAGTGCTCGGAAAGACGACTGTGTGGATGGAGAATAATAATAATGCTAAACCGTGTTCTGTGTGAAATTCAGGCTTATATTTAAAATTGGACACAGTTAATTTTTTTTATTGCCTTAAAATTTGTCCTAACAACTTTTATTGTTTTGAATAAAGTTTGTTTGAGGGTGTTGTACGAGAATACACTGTATAGACCAAATGACTGACTGGAATCTATGGGAATTCAACATAAAGCTCTATTCTACATGATAACTAAGGATGGTGTCGAATTTCATATTGAAATATTATTTGCTCATGTAGAAAGACGAATAGATGTATATAATATGAGATAATATTTACTGTACATCACATTCAATATAACATTTATCTTGATTAGAGGGCTTATCATAGACAGTTTATAACTGCTCTTTTATATTGGTATTAGTGTGAGGTGATTATAAAGTTTTTTATACGGTAAATGAATGAACACGACTGTATCGGATCATATTTTCCTGCGTTCATTTACCCTTAAATGTATCACAGACTTGTAAAGGAAATGGCAAAGTTGGTGGTACAAATTATTGAATCAAAGAGAAATGGAGGATGTAAACATAATTGCATGACTCATAAAATATGTTGAAAACACTGTAACAAAGCGAGAAAACAGCAATCGGTGTATTATACGAAATTTACAACGTGTGCGTTTTGAAAAATGTTGTGTCTTGATGTCACTCATTTGGATAAAAAATGGCATAGGTACAATTTTGCAGGAATGAACTATTAAAACTATGTATCTAAAACTCCAATCAGATGGGTAAACAAAGAAAAAAATACCTCTTCCCTTCTCCGTTTAATGGTGGCTTGTTCTTTGTGGAATGGATGATCCACTTACCTCGTGCTAAAACGTCATTTGCGCGCGAAATTTTGTGAGCAGCTTTTGTATGCGGTAAAATTATGTGTGACATTTAATTTATGAAGGATTCAACAAAAACAATGACTTGAAATGTATCAGCGACAGATACTCTAAATGCGCGTTCTTACCAATAAATGAATTTGAATTTGTAAGGCGTGATATGTTAGAAAGCACCAAATCGCTACGTACATTTTGATGAGTTTCAGTTCTCATTAGTCTGTGAGAAGGAACTGCAATTCAGTATCCCCTACAATATCGAACGTCCTCTCAACCCTATGTAGTGTGTATTTAGCCGCAGAGAGATACTGGGCTTCAGAGATAATCTCGCAGCGCTTGCCTGGGATGTTCACCTTTCCCACTCATCCCGTCCGATCGCGCTGGCTATCTCGGGCTTTACGGTGTCTATTCTGGACGCCGAGTTGAGCGCCGCTGTTGTTGGGCCTGTTACTGGCGCTACTCCACTCCATTCCACTCGAGAGTTCTGCACGCTAACCATTGCGCGTCTAATCGACGCTCGATTCCAGACCTGAGCCACCCCTCCCGCGTTACTCTTGTCGTCCTCCATCCCACTTCCCTTCTTTCTTCTAACCATAGGTTTTACTTTCTTTACTCATTTTTCTCAGTATTCTTTCAGCACTTCTTCCCCGATCAATAAGTCTCATCAACTGTATCTTTTTCTGTCTATAACTTGTTCTGGCCGTTTCGTCTGCCTCGCACTTCCGTTTCCAACATCTTTTAATGTTGGTAGCCTTTGATCCTTCTCGCATGCACCTTCCTTACCAACTTTTTTCTCCACGTTCCCTTTCAAACTCATGCAGCCTTCTCAGCAATATGTATTTTCTTAGAGCTCGCGTCACTTTCTTGTGTCTTCCAAGTCATGATCTCTCCACCAATCCAGTATCCGACGGACCCTCGTTTGCAGATTTATATAGACTTCTTGTTTTTTTATCTGTTCCATAATCTTGAATAAAGTTGCTATATTATGTACTGCAAATAATATATAAAGTCCCATTCTAAGAAAGAATTTATATTGACAATCTCTACTCAGGAATATAATATAATTTGCTTTGTTACAAATGTGAATTTTGATTTGACCCTATGTTTTATTAGGTGGAGTCAATCGTATTTCCTCAATCATCAAAACATTCAGACAAAAAGAATATAAAAAAATGATTGCTGGAAACAACTGTAGAGTTGTTTTTCTGACTTTTATGATTTATATAAATATTAAAATTGAATCTTAATTCTCATTAACGTATTTCAAAATTCTTTGAGTATTTTAGGTTTTTTAGTGAATTAGAACTAGGAACTTGAAACCGAAAGGGAATATTATCGTTGAATTTCAAACCACTTTGAGACATTCTTCCGGACAAAACACGGTAACGCTGCACCATCATTTGTAATATATCTAATTAACTAAACTAATCTAAACTAAATTTAACTTATGTTTAAGAAAACTATTTGTTAGGACTATGTTAGATTAATAGCCACCGGATACGTAAATCGTAAATAATTTGAATCGGATGTATATCATTAGTATTAATGAAATAAATTGACTTTCAATCAATTCAACAAAATTATGCTAAAAATATTTTATAATGTTTATTGCAAGGAATGAAATTCTTGAAAACGAAGAAAAAAATTGTTAGATTACATTGCTACTCTTAGCTTCTGAGCTACCATGTGAAATGGCGATGAACTAGGATTCGAAACCAGGACTTCCTGTTTCATTCGTCAATCTCTGGAATATTAGATGGAATGGTTTGACCACACACAACCTTTTATATAAATTTAATCATACTGCTAAATATTAACAGGATTGTTTCAGTCTCTTCCAATATTTTGATAAGTAATCTTAATCAGAAAGTTGTAATTACTTAATTATGAAATATTTTCTAGTTTTTTTTTCTTCCTTTAGTTGAAGAAATTAAATATGGTTATATATAGATTTTGTGTACTCACAAGTCAAATACTTTATTTTTTAAATATCTCAATTTGGGAAATACATTCAGTTGTAAAATTGAATTAATTTTGTGCCAGTCACCATGAAAAACGAAGTTTTTAAAGAAATGTGAACTTCTGCCACTTTTACATCTAAATTTATTTTGGAACGACATTATTTGCTGGTCCAGAAACGGTATTTGGCACAAGAAAAGTGTTAATACATTTTCATCCACAGAAAAGATGCTTAAATGTTCTACAGAGTTTTATGCTGAAGCCCAGTAAAATACTTGTACTTTGCTGTAAACTAATGGTATCTATCTTTGCCATCTAACATCAAACCTTATCTCAGGGTTTATAATTTCCCGCGCGTGACCTCCGAAACCACTTCCCACTGAGCTCCCCCTCTCCCTTCTACGTTCCGGTCCTTCTCTGCCACTAGAATGTGGAGAGTGTAAACATGGCATAAAGCTAGCAAACTGCTGCAGGGACGAGGAGCTCCTACTACACAGGCCACTTCCCTAAACCTTGCTCAAGACAGAGGTTACGCAAAGCTTGAGTATGAAATTAACAGTGATTAAATAGTTATACTCTCTGATTTTCTCACAGCTCCCAAAACTGTTAAGTAATTACTCTTAAGTTTATTTTGAATTTTACTTCACATGATGACATATTAGTTCTAAATGTTGTACCCTTATTAATTGTGCCATATGAATATTTATTCGAAGAAGTATTTTAAATCTTTAAAAATAAGTTAAATAATCTATTCTAGAGCACTTGCAGTAATCTTTCCTGAAAAGGATGCTTACAAGTTAATAACATTATCTTGTTGTTTCTTAAGTTATCATTCACAAGATGTACGCTACTCCTTTAGAAATAATATTAATTGCAATTTCTATTGTAATAACAATGTGATGCTTAATAATTTTATCAGAATCGAAGACAAAGATGCATACGGACTTGAAAGTAAATAGTAAGATATTATAAGAACAATAAATGTTGCAGAAAATTAACTACGTCCTATAACTGTAACACATGGTGAGATTGATTATAAGCACATTTACGAAACTAGAGTATTGGAAGTTTAGGATGCCCTAAAATACTGTTCTCGTACGCGAATGAGTTAATCATAAGTGTTACAAATTATATTTTACCTATTGTATTCGGTATCTGAAATGTTATGATCGAAGCCTGGAACTAGAAAAATTCGAAAAATAATGTATATAATATATATTTAAGTGTTATAAACTTCTTCTAAGAAATTGACGTGGATTCGGTAAGTGTAATGACACAATCTTCTCCCAAAATATCTGAGAAATTGCCCCAAACCAATCTTATGTTAGTGAACATTTCTCTTTCGTGATTGTGCAAATTCCAGCCAAGCAAACACTCACCTAACTTCAACTAGTCATGCAATGATTAGAGTAATTTTATTTAATTGTATTTAAGCTAACGTGAATATTATAATATTCATATATTTATAAATTTGGCATTCATATTTTGTCTCAATTTCCATTTTTATGTCTGCTTATCTAACACTTTAGCATCCTCAGACTAAAATAATATACGTTACGACAACTTTGAGTATTATTAATCATATACAAATAAAAAATTCTGCATTGCAACTTGTAAATGGAAAAAGCGTCTGTCATTTAGACAAATGTCAAATTAACGTGAAATACTTTTGATATTATAGTAATAATCATAAATTATTAGTCCACTTTTGGTGTATGTTGTCTCGCACATTTGCACTGTTTATATTAATTGCCGCAATATTTCATTTATGTCGCATGACTGCCACCATCAAAACTGTAATGAGGTGAATTTAACAGAAATTTTCTTGTGTATGCACACCACAAATTATATCTGTAGAAAAGGATTAGCAAAGATCCTACATGATGCGTAAAGTTACTTGTCTGAAACTGTCTCATGCACCTACTAATTTGAACACATAAATTCCTTTGTCACAAATCTTCCTACGTCGAACCTATGTATTCATCATACAACAACAAATTGTAGATAATTTGTGATTGTCTGTAATATTTTGTTATGATGTAATATAATTGAAGAGTTAATCAGACAAATATGAACGTTAATAACAAAATATTAGTAAACATAAAATGCATTTTAATTCTGCATAAAACATAATGTTTGAAATGCATTCCTTCAAATACGTTAAACGATGTAATAATGCATTACAAAGCATTTATTACACAAGATGTTGATATCCGCACAAATCCACCAAAGCCATGAAACAAAATGGTGGAAGATAATTCTTAATTCTTTAAACCGAAGTTTAAAATTTTAAGAACTGTTTGATAACAGATTGGAAGTTGCTTTTATGAGCCTACATTTATTATTAGAATTACATCGATTTACGATCCGACTTTTCTATGCTTTCTTGATTTAATGTCATTCTAGTTTCAATTCCTATATAGTCGCAGGTTTAATTAATTTTTTTTATGATTCTGGAATATATAATATGAAACTGAGTTTCTACTCTTAGTAATACGAGAAACATCATAACACAACTGGTCTTCAATTTTCTAAATACTTTTGCGAATGTTGAATTTTCTTGAAATTGAATTCCGTTATGTTAGTACGACGGTATTTACGTAGTTTATCATTCTGATACTGTGGTCCGCAGACTTTTAAAAGAGAGGCGCGGAAGAGCTTATTTAAACTTATTCAGTCAGATATTTTTGCCAAATTATAAACGTACATCGTGTAGGATCACCTATTTTGACTTTAAAAAAAAATGAATTATTAAATATTATTTTTCTCATTTTTAGGAAAAAAGTGATTACAGGTTAAGGGGAATGTTACGAGCTCGAAAATATAAATGTGGAAATATATGGTTATATTCCCATTGCACAATATTTTGTCTATGGAAGTTGCTGGAATGTAAACTCTTATTGCTAAAGATAAGTAGACCGCTTCAGGTCTTTAGAAAATCATATACTTGTTTTATGTCGTCATAAACCTCTGAGTTCTTTCAAAAAAGTAGCTCGCAATAGAACTGTTTAAGCGAGAAAACGCGGAACTCCGCATTTTCCGTTAAAGACGCACTAACACATACACTGCGGCATCTTCAATCCTACCTCATGGCCTCCGGCAGCCGACCGCTTTGAAAGGGTCGCCGGCACTCGGCATACCCCACTTCCTCTTTCGCCTGCTCCATCTCTTCTCTCTCACCTCCCCTCGACCCCATTTCTGTCTCTAGTTGCGCGCCGATATCGCCGTAAGAGCCTGCTCATCTGTTCTAAAATAGTATGTTCGCCAGGATGCGGGACAGGAAAGTGTTACCAGTTTTCCCGCCCTCGCATCGTCCCGAGGGAACGCGATCGACGGAGGCACTTGAGTGGTGGGCGGAAGAGCGGTCATCACGATCGCATCAATGTGGAAATGCGGAAAGCGATCTTTTATTGATTTAATATTTATTTTTATTGCAACAATATTTACATAGCTCGATCATTTCTTGGTATCAGAAGTTCTAATATGCATTTTGAAGGTACCGCCGAAATATGAATCAAAATATTTATGATGGTATCAATCGAATCCAAATTTATTGTGTGGTTGATTTGGGTGGTTTCAGGAATGACTAATGAAAATTCTCATTATTGCCTACGACTTATGTCAAGTTATTTTCGGAATCGGGAATTTTTAGTAGAAGCAAAAACTGCACACGTCTTGTCCTGAGACAAGGAAGCTCCTATAAGCGTTAGAGCAATTCTCCCATGTACAGTGCGATTTCTCTGTGGTGAAATGATGTCAGTGGCGAGGGGAATACGCGTGAGATCCCACCTTTGCCGTTCCTTTTCCCCCTCTATTACGTGCGCAGAACTGCGTACGTTATTTCACCAGAGAAAAATCGTACGTTATTTCACCAGAGAAAAATCGTACTGTTTTTGACTTGCTTTGAGAACGAACCTTGCAATGATTATGGCAACGATATTTGGACAACTGTGAATATGTAAATATGTTAATACTGTCTGCTCCTTGCCTGTTTGTTGTTCTGTTTGTTGTTAATTTAAGTCTCTGTATGTATTAATTTGTGAAATGTCTTGTATATAAAATTGTTGTAGAAATGTGTTGTTTATCCTTAAGTGTGTGCTGTATATATATGTTATGTTTTTATGTTTTGTGTTGTTTTTATTGCCGTTGGCAGTGGTCTCCGCTGGTGGTGGGTCACCATGCCTCCACGTGGCGGGGACGGTAACTCCTCCATTTGTTGTGGCGTGCCACAATAAATGGAGGAGGCTATATGGTGTTAGTGAGATGTAGTTAGATTGTTGTTTTGTTTTATTTGGATGTATATATTGAATTATTAGAGAGGTGAATGAATGAGAATCAGGAAGTATTATGAATGTTGTAAGTGTGTGAATGTTTAAAGGGACTCCCCGCAATATGTGTTCCACATGGGCGCGGGGGGTCCCAGTGAAATTGTACATAAGTATGATTGGACCTCGCCGTAAGTAGAAATAAAATGAAAAAAAAAAAATGTTCCGGTGCTATCGGAAATGATTGCCACACGTATCTATTTCCAATAAATGTGGAAAAGAGATACAATAACTTTCCCCAAACGAACATTTCGACGAGTTAAGGCTCCGACCCTGAATCTCCTGCATTGATCACAGGAGTGTTGACCGCCATAAGATCAGTCCACCTTCTTCCATATTTCTCATTTTTTAGGAACCCAGATGGCTCATTAACCTTGTGCACTATCTATTTGTGTTACGTATCTGTGTCAATTCTACTTAGATGTTAAGGGTTATTATGCATATTTGTCTTTCGCATTCCTACACATGGAGAAGAAATGTGATAGTGAAAATGCGAAGAATATGATGAAGCCGTAGGATAGAAGTTGAAGATTTACTGCTCCTCTGACTATAATCCTAGGTCAGCTCTTGACTATTTGTGAAATATAATTATGAATAAACACATAATTTGGAAGTGTTATACGAGAAGAGGTTCTATATGAAATGTTGCTACTAGACTCTGGAATTCTCTTTACATCTGTGGAACAAAGTTTACGAAATAAGGTAATTTCGTGGAGAAGAAAATGTAATATCTTACTATCCTGATTATTCTTCATCCAAAGCAAGTAGTATGACTGTTGGATGACCCTTATCAAGGTCATTGACGTACTTTCTTTTTAATATCCCTCCTGAAACATTTTCCGTCTATTTCTGCAGAAATCTCGTAAATATTGTTCGAGGTTGAAGATTGAAGATGAACTACTTGTGGTGACGTGTCACAGCTTCATAAGGAGTCTTGTGTGTGATGTTGGCGGTGGTGACCGTAAATTTAAGAAAATAGGAACGCACGCTCTTTGTAAGAAGCAGTATAAATAAAAAGCAGTATAACTTGACAGGTAATTATAAAAGTGAGAGATGAAGGGAAGGATACGGAGAATAATGACACTTCCCTGGGGCATCTTCGGATTAATCTTGCTCCTTCGTGATAAATACATTCTCCCAAAAGAATTTTCATTCCTGATAGTAAGAGAAGCTGCACGAAAATGCGCTGGAAGGAGAAAATAAATAATGAAAAAATACGTCAGATAATAATGGAATATTGACCAGAATGGTAAAAGTTAAATAATTTGAAATACATTATCTTATGTGAGTTTTATGAAAATACATTTTACGAATGAGATTTGGAAAACAAGGGAATGCAACTAAATTTCTTACAGATGGACTAATGGAGACACGAACAGTTACGATGAGGAACTATGCTGAGAGCAATGCAACGCGCGTCCGCACCAACGGAGATTGAGCCGCCTGAAGCATCTGAGGCTGAAGCCACAGGTAAAGCAGTCGGATCCGTTTAGCATGGTGTAGTGACGTGCGTGGGAGTAGCCCAACGAGTGGTTCGAGTGGTCAAAGCAGCGGGGACGTTGGGAGCGAGGAGGAATTCACCGCGGAGAGACGGGGAACGAGACCGCGTTCGTACTGGTGACTGAGACGAGAAGAGCGTGAGGGATTTGCGAGCGGTGGCTGCTGGAAGTGGTGCGGGAGGTCGGCCTCCGAAGCGGGTCAACGGGGGAAGGGCTGGGCTCCGAGCGAAGGCAGCGGCTTCTGCCGGAGGTCGAGAGAGCTTCCCGGCGAACGCAAACGTCGAGGCCCCCGGGGAATCCCCGAGAAGAAAAGCAGTGGCGAAGGAGGGTTTAAGAGACGGAGTACCATCTTATAAACAACAGATAATGCGGCGTCTTATACAATTCCAAGAGATTTCTCTTCGGACTCAGGAAATATCACATGACCAGAAATAACCCATAGATGGATGAGATAAAGGTGCATAATACATATGGCGCACATTTAAAATATATTTGTGGGTATTCAAGACTAGTTTTACGCCCAAAGCGTCTTAGTTTGTAAGATGTTTCTTGTTTACTATGCTCTAGAAATAATAAATGATATCTTATAAATTTTACATTTTTTACGGCATATACTGTCTGTTAAAATCATCATATTGAAACTATTGCAGATGATGGAAAAACTCTTCCTTCTGAAAAATAGCTCGTGAATGTTCAAGAGCAATGTTGCAGGAATTTAACCGCGGTAAGAAGTTTCTATATAGCTTTGTACTGGAAGTCTGAAATAAATGGTAATAGTACGTTCATTAGCACTTTGATAAATACTTTTACTACTAACTCTGTAAATATTTATCCCTATTTAACAGTTTGTATGCATTATTCATTAGGTTTCAGCTAGGTTTACCATATTTCCGAAAGGTAACTTTTTCTAGATATTTTTTCTCCAGTCTTACTCGACCAATTGTCAATGATTGAAGTAGTTTTACAATGATTTCTTTCTCGACGATCACAATCGTACATTTAACCTATGTCGAGCACTGCTCATTTTAGAACTTACTTTAAATAAATATCGAACTTTAAATGAAGTACGTCTATACTCTGCCTCCCAGGTGGTACTAAACATGTCGTTCACTTCAGAGCATTGGAAAAGAGAGCACGTGCAATCGGCGAGTGTCAAGGTGTTTGTCGAGGAATTTTTGTCTGCCTTTTTTATAAATATACTTTGAGCTGTTCTGAGAGACATCGTGATTACCTTAAAATTAACGAAATGTCTGGTCTTAGCTCTCCTTTTTAACGCATAATTACACATTTCTGTACAAAAGCGCCTATTGAAGCGATTCAACTGTCATTCATTGCTTTTCTGGTTTAGGGTATGCAGACGAGTATTTTATCATTGAAAACATGTTTGAACGTACTATTCTAGTTAGCGTTTTAAGGCCTATTCTCGGCGCATCGGATGCATATCATTGATACCGTCTGTCACGATGGTAATAAGCCACTTTTGACACATCTTAGGATCGTGTCTCGAAAAGTGAAATCATATTAAAATTGTTTGATGAAATTAATTTATTGTGCTAAGCCGAATGATGTGTCAGCTTTATAAAAAGGAGGTAGCTGTGAACTAACCCATTAGGCACCCACAGGCAAGGATGAATGATGAAGCCCAGAATGCCTCATATAGCGAGACTAGGAATCCTTAATTCCAAGATATCTCGTAGAATGCGTGAAACGTTACTATCTCTACGGTTCAGAAACTCGTATTGCTGCAGCCATGTTGGCAACGTCGCCCTGGTTGCGAGCTATGAGAGAAAACCAATGGCGTCGCTATGTGTCACCCTTATCACATGTCACGCAGCTTGCGTCGCCTCACGAATTGTTGTACTTTGACAGCACGCGATCTCCTCCATTCCATTTGTTGCTTTCGAGAGGTGCGATACAAAAGCAGATTTTGGACTAATGCAGTTTCTCAGTATTTGGATTTTCAAAGCTCCGATGTTTGTGTCTGGCTTTCAGGAAAATGAATCGAATATATTAAGCTTTAAGGAGGATAAGCAGAAATTATCTTAATCGACGAAGAGGCTGAAATATTGCCTACTGGTAGTAGAAGAGATGGAAAGGACAACTCTCTCTGTTTAAATGGTCTTGGAAACAATTTTTTTATATTTCCATTTAACTACTTAAAACATTTCTTAAATCTAATTTCTATCTCGTTGTTACCTTGTCTACTAATTTTTCTAACAATTTTATATCGTGTTTGTGTATTTTACAGATATTTGGGCGATGATTTATCATTTAAACTCATATTACTGTGTTGTTTACATTTTTGTTGCCTTCTTTTCTATCTGCCACCGAGCATTGCTCACTTTCAGATTAACACATTATTATTATTTACATTTTAGAATACAAGATGAAAATTTGGAGGATCTTATTTACGTTTTACGCAGGGAAGCAACACTAGGGACCATATCGGTGTAATACCTTAAGCGATTGACCCAGCGAATCCCCAATCAGGATGGCGGTTTAGTGCTGAACGTCGAGTGAAAACAGTACTATTATGATGGTACAAATAATAAAATATAGAAATGAATATATTACATAAAGATTGTATATAGTAACAAATTATTATGTTATCACGCAGTATTTACAAATTACACATCATAAGAAGAATATAAATTACTAAATACACATTACATAATACACTATATTTACAAATTATATGTTACATAAAATTATCTATTACAAAGTTACTGAAAGAAAGAGAGCGAAGAAGAGAAATAATGTAAGAAGAATAGAAGAATATGCTATGAGCTTATTTTATATCGTAGTTATTATACAGCGTTGAGTTAAACATATAATTTTCAAATGTAATTTACCAATAATTTAATTTCACATGAACATATTTCTGATTTTTTGACTGATGTATGACTGTCTTTATCAATTGAATCAAAGAAATATTTCGGTTTGAAAACTATCTTTTGAAATCGTCAGTTCCTCCAGAGTTAAATTGATTTTGTACACAGATTGTATCTATAACAATATAATACTCAAAATCCCTTTATATTTAATTTTGGTATTACTTGATCATGTCGTTACACCATTAGAACTCTCTTCATACATTTCTGTCAGGTTGAATGTATTTGGTTACGGAATATACAGAGAACAGGGCATTCCTGTTTTCTTTCCACGTTGAAATTTCATGTCCTAATGACGACGTTAGAAAGTCGTCAAAGTCGTGGCGACGTCAAAAAACAACGTCGAGAAGACGTTGCCAACGTGTACGCATGTAACGTCGATTCAACGTTGGAGAACAGCGTCTTCACACGTTGCAAAATAACGCTTAATCGACGCCGGGTAACAACGCCAACACTACTTTCTTGATAATGTAGAATTATCATTTTTATTATAACTTTTGTGGATATTATACGTCGTCTCACCTTGTGAAATAATGTTTTATGAGACTTGTAACACACATTCCTAAAAGAACGTTGTTTTATAACCTCCGTCTTCCAAGTCCGATTACGGTGTAGTTTGATCCAGGGTCCTTTGTATCTGAAGGTCACCATGCTACCACTGAGCTACAGCAAAATTTTGATAAATGCTAAGTTTTTATCCTCCTTTATTCCTTTGTCTTACTATTGCTACCATCAATAGTAAACGCGTATAACAGTAATCTTCAAAATCAAGTAAAAGATGGGATGTTTTTAATTCTTGGCATAAAAATGCACCCAAGTAGAGTTCTAACTTTCACTACAAGATGGCAGGGAAAGACGGAAAGTCGAAATTGCGAATGTGGTT
>NNCF01126994.1:1392960-1415740 GCA_002313205.1 Laupala kohalensis | reverse complement strand
TTATTATCGTCGTCTCGACGTTGCATAACGACGTTGTCTCGGGATCAAATTCCGGGAAATACGACGTCGGGACGGCGTCTTTTATTCATCGTCCTCCTTCGACTCGATCTCGACGTCAAAATACGTCGAAAGTCGGCTCAACGTCGGCGATTTCTACTTGGGTTATTTGCTTCTAATACGTTGAGTTGGTAACGCTTAAAATACTAAGTACTCCAAGTAATAAGTATTATTCTGAATTCGCATGTGTTATAAATTATTAGGTGTCAATGAAAAACTAATTATGTATACAGAAAAAGATAATATTATTTGGGAGATATTTTGCTCTCCTTATCCCACCTCCTTTGCCTCAGTTATTTTCATCATTTTTTATATCTGAACATCTGGATTTGTAGATCAACAGGCCATACTCCCCACAGAATCTCCAGTGTATCAGTCAACATGGTAAATATTAATCATGAAATAATGGGTGGATTTATTTGAGGTATGACTCAGGTCCTGAAACATGCTCTTCCACCCTTTCACCAAAATGTAAACCTATATTGAATTTTTTTTTAATACGTGGTCATAAATATACACTGAAGATTCTAAATTATATACAAATTAATTGGTATTGCTAAATCATATTACATACATGAAATATAAGAATCATACTTAAATTAAAAATTTAAATACATTACAGAATGAAATACGATGTTAAGAAAATACAATAAGAACGTGAAATATAATACCCTGAAGATACATAAGTGATCACAAAAAACAAATAATATTTATAATTAAATGATATTTCATTGTATTACATCTGGGCGTCTGTATTTTTGTAGATCCACTATTATAAAAACATAAAACAACAACAAAATAATTTGGTGCTAATTTTCTCCAATAAGTTGTGAAGAGAAATAATTCATTTAAGTCCTAAAACAAGTGCTTCTGAAAACTTCACAGTGATGAATTACAAGCATTCTACAGATTAACGTTATTGGAAATATTATTTAACGTTATCCTTCAGCAAGTTATTTGGACTATTATTTCCTGTAGGAAATTGTGACGAAAAAAATGTTTTCAATTTTTGGAAGAAGAGTCCCTTGATAGTTGATGTCTCAAGGGAAGTGAATGGGTAATGTTTATTGATATACATTAAATGATGAAAATAACACGTTGGATTTGAAATCGAAATTTTCAGAATTGTTTTTCGATAATTCAAATTTTAGACTGTAAGACTTTTGTATTATACTCTTTATAACATTCCAATATTGTGCTCTAAAATGTAAGATAACGGTAACATTTACATACCAAGCATAAGCGATTGAATATAATGATTACAGATCAAAACATTAATCACTTAAATCTGTAGAATACTTGTAATAGAAAAATAACAAATACGACGTTATGTTTATAAGGCATTAAGGTCAAGAAAGGTCACAGAATCACAGTTTTTGGAACTAAGAAGCAGAGAAAAGAATGTTTTCTCTTCACAACGTATTAGCAACAAATTATTCTGTATAATAATTTACTGTAGTGCAATTATTAAAAAAAAGGTTCTGCTACCATCACATTTGAGTCAGCGAAATCACACGTTTTGGACTTAAATGAAGAGCAATAATATTTTTCTCTTCACAATAAACTAGCAACAAATTATTTTTGGTTTTTAATAATGGTTCTGATGACTTCACAGACGTTATATCAAGGCATTCGAATTCCTACTTAAATACCATTCCTATTTTATACTCTCAAATACAAAAATAGACAGAAATCTGTGATATTTCTTTCCAGGAAACACCTACATTTACTCGTACTGTACAATACGAATATCTAAAACCGCGCTAAAACACAAGATAGATGATGGTAGTGAGAATATCTGTAGAACCTACTTCTCCATATAGACTTTATTAATATGAAATACTTCCAATTTCAATCTTGGTAAAGTGTATATATATATATATATATATGTGTGTGTGTGTGTAATTATCTCATATAGTCTACATTGTGGTGTTTGGATTCTATTTTTTGTATCTCTGCTTTGTTTCCTTTTATTTGAGCGTATTTTACTCGAGAGTGAAACATTTGGTTACATGTTCAATGCAAAATGTGAAAAGCGATGATACTGTTCGTAATGTGCCAAGAAATTACAGAAACATTAAATTAAATAAACTAGATAATATAAACATTGATTTGACGTTATTTCACAAATTGTATTTTGTCTTGTAAAATAAAATGTTAAATGCATTAAAATTTAATAATTTGAATTTTACACAAAGCCAATTCTCAAGCAATAATGGCAAATTTTAAAATACGTACTATTGAGTTCGAATACAATACATTTGTATTTTACAGTTATCCGAACCAATATTTACCGTCTTGTCGGCATATTTATGATCCGAAACAGATGCTGCGCAAATTTATATCTCATGTAAACCCTAGAATTTTAATGGATTGCTGTGACAATCTCTCTGATCTTGAAATGGCGTTATGAAAGTTATCCACACAAAATACCAACTAATTTTGTATTAAATATTCAAACTGTATACACTAAATTTTGCATTCCCTAAACTAATTTATACTTCTTAATTTTTTTCTTTATACGTTTTATAGCAATATCATTATTAATGTTGGTACTGTGATATCACTCCAAATTGACAAAATGTAATGATTTGTTCACAACAGTGTTTCACATATATCCACGAAATTATTTCACAATCACATATCATATACTTGTTTTCACTTTTACAGGAGCAAATTTACTCTTCTAACAACTTTTTTATATTGTTCTAACAGCTGGCCAAATTTAGAAAAGTTTCGAAGATTTGTTATTATTAGCAGTTCTTTTATCTATACGAACACAACTTTCCTTTCTAAATAGGTGCCGAGTAACGTGATATTGAATTTGCAGAAGATACTAAACTATTTTAAACTTAGTGATGAATTTCTTAGAAATGTGAAGTTAAATCTCATTTGTACGTTCGCCACTAGCAAATCTGATATTATGAAGTTTCTGGTACACCAGTGAATTGCACGTATGCTTTCTCTGACTTCTCATTTTCTTAGCACGCAAAGTATACACATTTTGAATCAAAGGGGGAAAAAGAAATTTTTAGAGCACAGTGTACTAGAAAAATGCCAGGAAGCGTGCGGGAAAAGGCTGAAGAAAGGGAGTATGGCCAGTAGAATGAAAGACGTTCAATAGAATCTGTCGAACGTGACATGCGTCCAAAAACCGATCAGTGGCCATTTGAGTCCGTTTATCTTCCTCCATAAGCCCCTTATTGGGAAACGATTGAATAGATGGAGGTCTCCTGGGCAGACGAGGTGGCAAGCGTCACTGACGCTGCAGGGTTCACCAGAGGGTTAGTCAAAACACAGTTTATGATCACCAGACACGCCTTTGTGAAGTCATAAGCACCATTATGTTATCAATACTCTGTATTTTTATATTAGGAATCACTACTATGCGCATTCAATTATGCTATTTTACACAAAAAAAAATTAAATTTATTTATGATTTAATGCAATATGACGTAAGTAAAGTGTCTGTTCCAGTTTTAAGCAACCAGCGACAAAGGATAAATCAGGATATTTGTGAAACGTATTCTACATAAATAGTATATCACATGTTCGTAAATTCTGTGATATTATTAAAGGAAATGAAACATAAAATGAAATTACCCATATAATTTAGGCCTAGGATACTTTTCCTTTGGACTGCTTTGCGAGCTTATACAAGATTTAAGTCACAAGCACCAATCATCAAGCCAGGGAAAACTTTATTACCAATCTTATCTTATACCACTCCACCATCTTAGGAATACCCAATTAATAACACCTTCGTTTACTTTCATTTAAAGAAAAGACGATGGGAAACTTCAAATAGCAATAATGAAACTTTTTTTATACTGATGTGTATGAAAATAGCTAAGACACTGCGTCTTAACGTTCCAGATCAAGAATGAAAATCTCGGGAACTTAAAACTTTCCCAGATTTCTGTATTCATGAAGAGGCTATTTTTGTTTTGATTCCTACGCCAATATTTCTGTACATATATGGTTAGTTTGTTTAGATAAAATTCCATAATAATTATTTTTAAATTCCTAAATCTCTATTCAGTCCTTCTTTTCTGTGATTCTGTATGTCATTAGAGTGGTTGTTTCTCAGTACGTGTTAGGAGTGGCAAGAAACATTTATTTCTTCTTTACTGTTTAACTTAGGAAGAAGCAAATATTGACAATTTAATTTAAAAAATGTTATGCAAACAAAGAGATGGTAAAATTTTGTAAAACTTGAGAGCAGAATAATTAATTCTGTTATTGGTGAAGAGTTGGTTGACTTCGAAAATGGCATTTTCTGACTTTGATGGCGTCGAATTTATAATAATATATAACCCAAATATTAATTGATTAATGAACATAACAAAAAGTGAAGACGAATTAATAGCTGCGACTAATAAATTTTTGAAGCATTTTACCGGAATAAATCATATGCCATAGTTGCTTGATAATCTCCATGTATAAAAAGACAAGATACTGCTAAAAGCAAGAAAAAAGCTTTATACAACTTTTCTTAACAAATATAATGGGCATAACTTGTTTACATCCATTAACCGGACCAAAGTCGTGTGCGAATAATTTAATGTTGTTTGTGGAGCATTGCAATATAGAACTATGCCCTAGTACCTTCCCCCAATGTGATGAACTAATATCCACAACTGGAGAAAGTTCAAAATATAACATAATAACAAAATATTAGTTCAACTGAATAAATTTGAATCAATTAAAATTATGAAATCCATCTTTACAAAGTAATGGTCTTCTATTTTTGAGGTGATTGTAAATTTTTAATGAGAAATTCTCGACAAGGGAATGCACAAAATTAATGTTCCTTTTCTGATTTAATTAAATTTCTTGGTTCTTGGTCTTATGTTTCGATGCTTGGTCTCTTTCGGAGGAAACAGTACTTACAGGGACAGTGAAAATATTCGGTTCTCCAGATTCAAGTTAATACCATAATATTTGTACCATATAACCTGAGACTAATTGCCCAATTTATCTTTGTCGTCAATATTAAGCTTTGTCTGCCCCTGGAATTCATCCATCTGGACTTAATTACTGAGACCTCTGTGGCGGAAATATCGGCGGAATTTTCTACTGGATAAAATCATACAAATTTATTTCGCAATTTTCGTTATTCGTTCTGCTCCGCTCAGCACCGAAAGAGAGTAAAAAGGATAAAAGATAACCTATTAGATATCAAAGAAATATTGTCACCGCTAACGAACACTTATAAGTCAAAGTAACTATTGGAAAAAGACGGACTGAATTTGTTTGTCAAATTTACCATATGTAGTTTTAATGAACATTTGACACTTAGTCAGAAATAACACACTTAAAAAATAAATTAAAGAAAATTTAATTTAATTATCAGATTCCGCTTTTGATTCTTCAGTTACCTGAAAACATCGTACGTCGGGATTGAAGGAAGAACTCCAAAGTCCTCAAAAAAGAACGAGAAAAGGACGTCACAATCTTCAACGAAGAGAAGTCTTCTTTTAATGAAGTACACAAAGGAGCTACAACTCCATAATCCGCAACTTCACGACGATTTGTCGGGGGTGCAATTTGGGATTTGGAAAATGTAATTAGTTGCCTCATCAGATGAAAAATCTAAGGACTTAATAATATCCCTTAGAAAGTTAAAAGTTAATGTTGAAATGCATGTCTCATCACGTAAAAAAATTTCGGTTACTCGAACGCTGTGTTGCATTTCAGATTCAGATGTACCTGAAAAGAGGGTAAAAAATATATCAGTACCTTTAGTAGCATATTCGTTATACGTGTTAAGTAAACCTTACTTCTTAAAATGTCTCAAAATTTTTCTTTATAATTGTATATAACTTACAATTTCAATGTAAAATAAAATTAGAGATATACTAATATCCAAACAACAGTTACGACTATCGTACTACCTACGATCTGATTCATTAGTTAGCATGCTCTTTGTTTACACTTTTCTGCATATTTGATAGAATGATTCGAGCACAAATGAATGATTCATGATTGAATCCAAGTTGCCTCATTGAGTGTGGAATGAAATCTAAACATTTTATGATAATATTTACGTATTTAAATTACTGAAAGTTTATGTTTAATAATGCAGATAAGCAAATTTGTCAATTTAAATATATAATAGATTTATCGAAAATTTATTAAATACATTCACCTCAGGATAAAACAATGTTACGGCAGTTACAGCCATGTACCGTGTATTTCATTGTTAACTATAGACAAAACCATCAATTAAAAAGAACAAATCATTCTTTTATTCATTGAATTGTTTTTATAAAAGGCATGTACAGTACTCTTTCTGGTCACATATCTTTAGTTAATTTAATAAAAAGGTAATAATTTTATTGAACATTGTGAGTCATGTGTTTTAGAAGTGTCACTGTCCACTAATATTAGAGTAAATAAAAAATTGAATGATAGTTATATTCTCACTATGATGGATACAATAGACGTTATAGCTACTGGAATGGAAAATGGATATTCTAAATTAGAGAATATTTGCCTATTTTTTCGTGATATCTACCATTGTAATTATATGTTTCCTGGGTCAACTTCAGTGCATTAAAGAAAATTAAAATGCTAGTAATTTGCGGAAGGTGAACATTTTTATTTGTAGGCTGGTTTAAAAACAATCTATAGGAGTAATTGGTCTAACACGTAAATGTTCTAAACCTAATTAATATAAGTCAAAATATACAAAGGATTGCATCTGTGAATCAGATATGCTAAGTGCAAATGAAAACGCAAAATTTATGAAGATATTGAGATTTGGGTTGGTGCAAGGCAAGGTGCAACACATAATTAATACTTTGTAAAAAATATATTTTGTTCTCGTATCAAATTAGAAATTATACATATTCACAACATACTCTTTGCTAGTAGCTTCCTTATTAAATGATCAAGTCCCTGACATTTGTTCTCCACTAATGAAACTAGCATGCGAATTTCTTCTTTCTCATCCCCAAACCCTCACTTTAAACCACCCAGTCTCAAACAATTAAAAATCATGAGTTCTTGCGCACAGAAATAATTTTCGTCTTCTGACGTCAGTTCTAGGAAACACCCTTTTTTAATATTATGACCTCCGTTCGGTACCCTCAGCGTACTATCCTTTTGTATTTCACTGAGCCCAGTTTGCTTTTTCTTTCATTCTATTTGTCTTTCGTCTTCTTCTTCTTCGTCTTCATCATCACCTTCTTTTTCGTCTTCGTCTTCTTCTTCTTCTTCTTCTTCTTCTTCTTCTTCTTTTCTCTCTCTGCCTGTATAACCTAAAAGTTTTTTATTTTTTATTTTTCCAACTGAAATTGTAATGAGTTGGCTTACCTGTAATTTGACTGTTGCATACAACATGCAAAATTTTTAAAAAAGGTTAGAAACCAGGAATCTCCTATGTTCACGCAATTGAAAAAAAAAAGTTCACGACATTGAACTCAAATCACAATATTGTTTTAGTGTGTCTCGTTAGTGGGGTACAGCGAAACTTTCTTCTTACAGCGAAAGTTCTTTTTCTCTATGTGATACCGTGAAACGTGTTTGGACTATTTACTGCTTTATAGGCAACAGGATGAATATGATTTGAAAATAATATTTAATATTACGTAAAAGAAAAACAAAAACAATAAATCTTGTAAACTAGCAAAAGATCAAACTTTCGCACTGTCCTTGTAAAAAATTACTCTTCCCAAGAATCAAAATAGTTGGGATTTTGCATCTTTGGAAATGCAATGGACAAGGAAATAGCAAGGAATGCAAATTTTTGCGTTACAATTGCTTTTTTTTTTTTTTGCAATTTATGAAAATAAAAACCTTAAAAGGACCACTCCAGCAACAAGAGAGGATTCACACCAAGGAGAAATATCTGTTAAGTATCATTGCCTTTTGTATAGATGTTCACGGTTACAATTAATTCACAACCTTTGTGTCTGGTTAAAATGACGTATACTATTTTCTCAATTATCGGCTACGTTGTTTAAAAAGTAATTTCATCCTTCTTTTTCCAAATACAAAACCTTTTAATAAGTTAGATGACAAAAATAATTAGTTCTTTGCGTGGTGTGGTATTTAATTTTAACATTACATTTCTTTCAGTAGGCAACTAGCGAACTAATTTCAATGCTAAAGATCTAACAATATGAATTTCATGTAACAAATTAACCGACTCAGCTACAATACATCACACTATATGCAATATTACTTTTTAAATTTTTTTCTTTCAACGCAAAAATTGTAGGTGTGTACGTACATATCTAAATGGGGAAGTCTTTTACCTACCATGTCCTCGAAAGTTAAAAGAGTTTGAAGGTATGAAATAGCGGAGTAGGATTATGCAAAGCACGACAGATAATTATAAAACGAAAACTTCACTGTTCTTTTTTGTGTGTGGGGCTTTAGGGCTCGTCAACATCGAGGTCATTAGAGCCCTTACTTCACTGGTCTATCCACATACTTTGTTCCATAAATGATGTCTAAACTTTGGACTATATAATTTGCAAGTCCTCAGAATTCGTCAACCTGTGTGGGTAGCAAGATTGCTCATTTATATTCAACCCTATAGTTAGAGGGAACTTCCCAACCCATTCATTTTCACATAATATGGAAAATCTACTCTAGTCCTCACATGATCTATAAATGTGTATTTAAACTTGTGAATAATTATGTTTTCACTTAATCATAGTAGCTTTCTCGTCAGTTGCAAACAGAAATAGCAGCATATATTTTAAAGCAATATTTCAAACAAAGGAGTGTTCATAAAAATACAGTGTTTATGTAATTCGTGATACATTCTGTTTTATGAAAGAACATTAACAAAGTTTTATAACTTTAGCAAAAGGAAAATTTCTTGAGCCTCACCCCCACATACCAATAGTCCTCGATAAAATCTAAGTCGGATTTCTTTTTGAGTCCGTGCAGGCCTTCGATCAGGGGTAAAACCCCATGATAACACAGGAATTTAATACCAGCATTTGGGTCAAGGAGACACTCTCTGCTCGTGTATCGTATCCTTTCAACTCTGCATTCGTACGGCCGTGAATCATCGGACAATACTTGTCATGTATGACGTGGCTTCCATTTTAAGTGTTTCAGTTGAGCAAATCTGAATTGGAAATCTCTTAGATTGCGGTGAACCTCACCGCCAAGTAACAGATTAATCATGTTACGTCGAATGAAAATGGGAGACGGAACCGGGGATCGAACCCGGGACCTTGATATTGCGCGCTCATGCGCGCAGTCGGTAGGCGCATGAGCGCGCAAAGCTCAAGGTCCCGGGTTCGATCCCCGGTTCCGTCTCCCATTTTCATTCGACGTAACATGATAAATCTGAATTGTTTTTAAGTGATAATCCGGTATCTGTCAATTCCGACAGACTTTTATCATAATTTTCTGCTTTATCCCCTCCAATTGAGGGTTGTGAGATAGACGATATGTATTTTTTTTTTTTGTGGGTAGAGCTTGGAAGGTGTCGCGTGAAGCTTGTGTGGGGTTGGTAGAGGAAACACGTGAAGTACCTGTGTGTAATATCTAAATGCCAGTAGCTCACTTTATAGTATATTCTCAGTGCTCCAATGCAGAGTCCTCCTTAGTTTATCTATCTTAAAGAAGTTAGAAACTTCCTTAAATGCTTATACTGAATTAGTGGAAAACTGGTCCGGGTGACTCCTGAATGACAAAACACTCGCGCATACTTCTGTTCTCTTCATCAAAGAACCATAACAACAAGTTTAAAGAATCAAAATTCATACTATCACCCTAAAGTTGATGAATTTCAGAACTTTTCAAATGATGACTGGCAGTCAAAGGAACTCACTGTGATTTCAAAACTTTGTCTTTTACTGCTGGGTACAATGTGTATGTGTTGTACATTTTATTTCACAGGAAAACTTTGCCCATGTTATACAAATTATATAATTGTCGGTGAAGAAACCAATCTGGAATGTCTCAGAATAGTAGATTATGTATGATTAATTTTCTTTGGATTCCCCAATCAAATATACTTGTTTCCTATTTCGGTCTATTTTACGGAAAGTAGTGTATTTTAATGTAGTTATGCAATTACATTGTGAAAGTATGGGAATGAGAATATGAACGTTGCATTATTCTGGGTAAATAAAAATTTTAAGTATACTGGAGCAAACTAGTGAATTAATGAGCAGTGGACCATGAGTAATAATTATTATGAATAAGATATTATGGCTGTAAGGCCATCGTAGCGTGTCAACGGGAGAAAAAAATAGAACAAAATATTTTAAGCATTATCTACAAAAGTTGCTATTGGTAAATACCTGTTTTGGAATTCAAAATCAACCTCAGAACTAAACTGTTAGCAAAGTTAACTGTCGTAAACGTTTGAAAAAATGTTATTGTTCCTAATCAGCATGTTATCAGTGCTCAAGAGTTGTATTCAAAGAAAGTAGTATGATATAGTAAGAATACAACAACAATGAAGCTTTAGATATTTTATTTCAATATTTCAAATAATGTTTCATAAGGGAAATGTGAAAAACAGTCGATTATCACGAGCTTTTTCACATATTTCGGGTTCTGTGGAAGGGACATCATCCAGGTTATATCCCAGATGAGTGGTCACAGTTGCGGGGAGCACTCCGAATCTTCTTCTAAATAAAACGTGTATCATCCCACTGGGATGCAGGACGCCTTGCAGCCACATGCAAATTTCATGTAGTTTACGAGACCTCGAGCACGGGGAGGTGGGGGTCTCCTGGCCGCGCATTGCCCCTCCACACCCACACGAATGCACAAACCCAGACGAATGCACTGGGAAAGTTGGTCTTAACTAGAAATGTCAGTTAGAATGCTCCATTTACCTAACAGAGAAAATTTCTTGTAAAATGATAATTTCTCTGTTCCTTGATCAAGAAACGTCGATTACACTTTTGCATGTTATTTTTTAATGGTTAGTTTGTGTAATTGCGTGTCCGTCCTACGTAAAATATAAAGGTTGATTTTAACTATTTCTAACATGGTAGTGGGACAATTGTACGTATCATTTTGTATTTCATAGGCAGAAAGAAAGACGGAACGATCTGTTTGAACTTGATCCCAAACAGAAACCCTTCTGCTATAATACCCTGAGGAGAATTTTGTGCTAACTAAACAGAATTCGAAACGGTTTTTGAAATGTGTTTGTGACTAGGAGACGTGTAAACAACAGGAGCATTTGCTTGCGTCAGATTGCTGAACAACATACACCCACCTTATCTTCGTCTCATTGTTTGGACATATATTCATAATTTACATAAAGTGTTGCATTTTATTGTAAAATGTGCTGGAACAAAATATTCTACGGTAACTTTTACTTAAAAATAACAGTTATGTTGTGTATTGAAGTACTAGTACTCTGTATGCGATTGTCTACGCACAAATTGCGGCCACATAACGAAAAGGATACGTGGTAAGGGACAATGTAGGTTCTTCGCAAATTTCTTAGGAAATTAACAGTACATACAGCACGTTGTTTCTTTCAACGCCTTACAAAACGGGAAAGCGTTTTGTAGAAACAGATGTATAAAAGGAATTTACACTGGGAGCTTCTCCTTTCGCACACAATATTCAAGTCCTGTGTTACTGAACATTACACTAAGTTCGTAGCGGATGTGCCTGTTGTCTTGTGGAGATTTCTTCAGCTCTCTCGCAACTTGCAGGAAAAGCTCGGGTTTCGCCACTTGCCAGAGAGACATGCTACGTTGGGCGTAAAATTGCCGTTTTCTTATTCTTCGCTTTCCAACTTCCACTGTCAGTGGCTGTCGCCTTCTGCATTATTCTTTTGCATTTCTCCCGGTTTCTCTTGGCGCTTTCAGGTCGTAAGTGGTGAGTTGTGTACGCTACGGATGAGCCAAACTGCGTATGTAGGCTGAAATTGCTTTCAAGGAGAGAAGGGATATTTTCTTTTTGTGGAAAAAATGGTGATATTCTAAGCTTCTAAGAGATTGTAGCTCTATAAGAATATTTTATACATTATTGTAAGCAGGGTAATAGTTGTTGGATTTGTAACAAATATTTTTCAGTTCTTTTGCACTAGAAAATATTGCAGAAATAATTTGCCTTAGAATATAGAAAAACACGTAAATTAAATCGGAACAACATTAGCAAATACTTTATTTGTACAGTACAATACAAATTTACAAAAAAATACTATAAATGTGTCTCAACACTCTATTAATGTCGATGGAATGTATTTCATAGTTTTGCTGTTTTGGAGGGGTTTAAATGTTTTGTTGAACGTATGACTGACGTTCCATGTACTGACAAATATTAGAGAGAGTTTCCAAATTTTTACTTTGAAATAACTATTACATTTTTTTGTGAAATGTATTGAGTAGGATGAGACAGATATATAAGTAATAAATTTACCACATAAATCTCTGTAACTGTTTGTCTCGAGGTTGACAAGGGTAATTATTTTTCCTGCATAAAACTGTGACATGACGATTTTCAAAGATAAATGCAATTTTTACATGTGCATTCGTATGATTGACAGATTTTGTGGGTGTATTGTGTGACAGCATATGTAAAAAAAATTAAATAATCATATGGCAGGTTTTGTATATGTGTTTTTACTGCGTTTAGTCGCAGGAGAGAACAAATGTGGCGCATGATGCAATTGTTGGTTTTTGGTTTTGATTTATTAATTTACGAAGGGTGCAGAGATATTTATTGATGAGTGATTATGTGGAGGGGTTGTAAAATATGGTTTGTTATGAGTCCGATCTCAATATCTCTTCCAAATCAGTATTAAAGGAACATGCATACATTCAAATATTTGTCGTGTTTGTCTCAATCTGTGAATGAACTACCAAAAGTACTTGTCTAACTTCTTGGCAATATTTTTTTAATTTTTTCAAGAGCAAAAATTATTAAACGTTATAATTTTTAAGAACGGATTAAAGTGTAGGATACGTAATATATGACTCTAGAATTCTTTTAATGGTTTTTATGCATCGTAATGTTTTCTTTATGGCATATTTAAGAGATCAATTTTTCTGCAATTTCCGCTAAAAAGCATAAATACAACAACCACCTTTCGTGACTGGGACTTATTTGTATGTTTTGGATTCTAACACATTCATAAATAACTTAACTGCTCTTATACCTTTACCAACAATAGGTGATACAGAATCAAAAACTACCATAAACTAATTCTTCACTCAACCAGACTAATATTTATTGTAACCATTAAACAATGTTTTATCATTGCGAAATCTGATGTTATTAACTGTATCTAGTTCCCTGTAATAGCACTTATCAGTAATATGTGTGTTTAATACTAACACAGTTCATTGATTTAATACTAAGATTATAACAAAGTAAAATAAAATAGTACAACGTATAAACACACATGATCCAATACACTATTTGTAGATACTCTAGAATCCACATATTTAACCATTCTCTCCGTTTCCATCGTCAGAGAAATCCAAAAAGGTTGCGGATGAAAGATCAAAAACACAAGTCACAATGAAGACCTACGAAAGGAATTCAACAGTTCCGTTAAACGAGAGGAAAAGACCTCGACAGTCTGTGCGCAGCCACTCGCTGGATGTCTTCAACAGCCTCCACCTCCGCGGCCTAATGGCAGATTCTTCTAATTAAATGACTCGTACAACCTCTGATGAATATTCAGCGGCTAATAAAATTTGCATGAAAACATTGTCAAGTTGGCGAGCACATCGGGCACCTGGAAGGAGAACGGGTGCTTTGGCTGGGTGTTCTTTATTCCTTGGAGACGGTGATGGCTGAAGCAGCTTTACGAGGAGAAAATCTCTCTCTGTCGCCTTTCACTCGCCTTTTTGGTTCTCGAAACCTTGAGATTGGATTGCGAAACTAATTTCAGCAGAACTTGATGTAATACATTTCATGTATGTTTGAATATTTTATATATCTTTATCTGTACAGAAAATACCCTTGAAGTATAATTATACAGATAGGGGTGAGGTAGTATGAGTGATCTGGTGACTGTTTCCGAATGTCCTGAAATTTGTTTCATGAAAGAACAAATTGTTAACTATCAAATCGTTTTACGAAATTTGTAGGGCTAATATTAGAATAAAACCATCATGAAATTGTTGTGGTTTGGATACAACCTCTGGTTGGATGGTTTTTAAATACATTTCTATTTATTTTCTAAAGGTATCGATGTACAAAACTAAAACACGTGTCACAATTTTAATACGGAAAATGAAAGCACGAAATTTGCCTTGCCTTTCCGGACAAATAAGAAAGATATCCAATGAAAACAACAAAAATCGCAAATCTAGAGAACATCAATCAAACTAGATAGCATTCTTCCGATAAATTATTGCATTTCAAATTGTACTAATACGCTTTTTTAATACACCATCATTCATAAAATACTGCCATAATGACTATTTTTAATAAATCAGAATATATAACATTATTGAACGTTTCATGAATAATTATGTGTTTGAATGGTGACTGACACATTTATTCTACATTAGATGCATTACTTTGTGAGACCTTTTAGTTTATGAGTTATTTTATAACAATTCAAACAGTTTCACAAAATATTATGACATCAAATTGACAAGTTCAAGGCATAACATTTCGTTTTGACCATTTTCTCTGATCTATTAAATTAAAAAATACAATTCTATACGTGTGGTGTATCTCATCAAAAAAATCCCCCAAAACAAAACAAATGAAATAACACAAGTGTTTTCTGGAATGGGGCACTGTGTTAGATCAGAATACGATGTCCCTTCTTTACAAGACGTCAAGTTTGAAAAATTAAATTTCTTATCTGTTACATACTGTACTATATTTCGTGTTTTATGTAGTGCACAGAAATAGAGATATTCGGAGATATCAAATCTCTTTCATAATAAACATATTATGAATTAGAAAAGTCTACTGTGTCGTATATTTATTTATGCAGAAAGTTTTTTTCATCCACCAAGCAAACCTCTACTTCGATGGGAAAACACAAGTGATAAAACTAAAGAAAAATTGGCAATTTCCTTGCACTGAAGATGTCAAAAAGTTCAATTGTTCTTGCCACAAAAACCCACCGACCTTTGATTGTAAAATAATTTCTTGTAGAAATTGAGAATATGAGACGTCGTATAATTACGTGATGCACAGGTAATAGAGATTAATCTACATCAAAATAAAATTTTATACCAAAACGTTTGAAATGAGTATTAAAACATGGAAAGTGCAATATTAAGAAAACTTGAAATGAGAGTAAAATTCAAGTATTAATACCGAACGTAAATTTGAAGGCATATTAATTAGATAGTCAGCAAAGGTGTAGAACCTGGTCTTATATTAAATCTAAAGTCACTAGAGGTCACTCCTCCACTCAGCACCATCCTCACCTTTCACACGGGTGAGTTTAAAACAATGCACTCTCATCTGTGTGTTGTTTCATTCAGAATGCGAGCAACGATAAGTGTGCATACGAATGTGGACTTTTTTCTGGCACACTCCCTTTTTAGGATGACAAAATTATGTGAAGACATATTGTTTTCATTTCTTCACGTTGTCGAAACATGAACTTTCATCCACATTGACATACGTTATGTTAATATTAGCTTATTTCCATTTGAAGAAAATCATTGGTGCCAATAACAAACACCCTGCTACCATTGAAGAACGGGATATTGAAATTCTTTTCTTGTGTCTTAATATTTGCTTCTTTTCAGTTTTTGACAAAATAACTGACAGTTTCAACGGTTCATTGTATGGCAAATTGTTTCTGAATAATGGATTATGAGAAACATGCATAACACATGAATGCTAAACATGCGCACTTGGCATCAAGCTTCATTTATTGTACTCCTGTGTGTGGGTCAAACGTCTTCGCTTGACATGAGTTCAAGAAATGAATTCCTTACAACGCGTGTTGGCGTACATGCGCAGTAAATCAATCAATTGTAATGTGATGTAAATTGTAAGTATTGTTAAGTTAATCAGAAAAGAAAAAGTACCTTATTGTTTTTATTTTTTTTAGTTTTAGCAATGAATTTTTGATTCAATGTATGATTTTTTCTAAGCGAAGTAATTTATTAACACTGTTATTAAGGGTGGTCTAGGTGCCTGTTGAAAAATCTCACGAAAAATGGAATTAACTTAGATATTAATCTTGGAGCGTAAAATTCAGAATACACTTCAAAGAAGAAGAAAAAAGAAAATGACTTGATCGGTATTTGATCTCCGATCTAAATGCAACCTCTAATTCGAGACATGTACTTTAGAGACTATTCTCCAACATTAAGCGTAGTTCACCTAAATGAAAATAAAGGATGTTTCTAACAAAGCGTGAAACTGCAGTATCGTTAAAAATTAGAATGGGAAGAAAAATGTCCCAGAGAAACACTTAACATTTTTGAGGAGGTGCTCGTGCCAAAATCTTACCATTCCCCAGATATTACGTAAGAAACTACGATATAATTATTTGAAAGAATGTTTTAGTTGGTAACAGAATGTGGAAAAATCTGTCCAAGGAAATAACACGAAAAATAATCGTAAATATTTGAAAACAATTATTATTATCTTTATTATTAGGGCCTTTTTAATTATGCTTAAATTCGATTACAAAGCGATGAAATATTTGAAATCAAAATTTTGCAATATTCCCCACAGAATCTGAAACTTCAATAAAATGGCTTTGATTCATAAAAACGATCAAATATGGCCTTATAATTTATTGTATATTCATAACCTTCACATAGTTAAAGCTAAGAACACTCAAATATGTGTTGTTAATTTTAACTAACTTAAATTTTTTATTTGTTTTTTTTAACTATGCTAAATGCAACATTATAAAAAAATCAGTGTGCTATATTTGGTCGCTTTTTCGAATAAGGGATCCTCACGCAGACGAGATAAATAACTTATAAAATATGACTTTCTCGTAGATGTTTCAAACTATTTGTTCGTCCCTCAGTACCAGTCGGGGAGGTCATATTTAATTTTAGCATCAATTAATAGTTCCTAAAAATGATTGTTTCTTTTATTATTTTTTTTCATTCTGGGATATTTGTATTTTGTTTTTGAGTTATTCCGGTGTCATACTTTATGTACAACACCCTGTTTTGACTTTGCAAATACTCCTCCACGAGTAGATACTCGGAAGTAGTGAGTTAAAAACCCTGATTACAACTTCATATATTCGTCATATTTAATTATTTATTTCACAAATTTGATTGCATTAACTATAAATAATGAAATATGCAATTCACTATCCTTTATTTTTTAAATAACGTAAAAATAAATTGTTTTGACTTCTTCTAAAAAATCAGGGAGAATAACGTTTGTATCGCTGAAAAAAAAGACGCAAATATGGAATATAAAAAGCCATTTTTATGACCTTGTTCCAAATATGAAAGAAAACGAGCTAAGGAAACACTGAAATAAAAATACGTTCACTTCGTATCAGTAAGATTTCTGAGAAATAGGGTTGGAAAGAGAGAAACATTACCATTATATTTTTCTTTTCTGCGTTAAACGAAGCTTTTGTGTAGTTTTCCGTCAGAATCTTAGTTCGAAGTGAGACATACGGACAATTTGTTGCTATCAAATCATTATAATCAAAAGTGTAGAAAATGAGACTTCATCTCAATATTTATTATCAATGTCAATTCAACTAATAATGTCAAAAAATCGTATAAAAATGTTTGTTAATGACTATGATACCTCATCGTAGAACATCAATAATTTGAAAGATATTTTCCGAAGAGAAGTGAAGATGTCACCATCAAGTGAAATTGTTTTAGTGGCTGAATTAAAGAAAAATCAATCTTCTTAATTTTAAAACACTTTTCAAACAATCGAATATGTTGAAATATTCGTGTAACTTATTTCTGGTAACTTTTGCATGTAGTGTATTAAGAATGAGTGGTGGAACAAAAATAAATTTGTACTTATGAATACCATAATTTTTCAGTTAGTTTTTCTAAAACCAAGTAATTATGTTCAAAATAAACTAATCTAAGGTAAGAAGGCATTTATCTTGTCACTATGTTTCGTATAATTCTACAAGTCATAAATATATACCAGAGTAGTTAAAACTTGAAAATTTATGTTATAAAAATGAATGAAGTAACAATAACTGTCATTTTTAATTATTTCATTCCTTCCCATGAGATTTTTATGGGATCCGTTCTTGATTACTTTGGTACTTCATTATTTTATGTAATTTTTCGAGTGTGTATGATTAAAACAAACATTCTTCTCTCCTAAACGTGAATGACCTGCGAGTAGGAGAAGTAGCATTATTAATAAAGTGTAACATTATTACGGAAACATTTATTTACTTACGGATGGTAGAAAACGATTATTATACAATACTGAAACAATTTATATATCGTTATTTTAAATAAAAGAACAGAAAAAAGATTGACAGAAATATTGACATTATGTTAACCACTACAGACAAAACATACAATATAAATAAAATTGAATATGGTATAATTTTTAAATCTAGAAGATAATTACGTTTGATCTTTGCTTCACAACGTTTGAAATTAAATTATTATTGAAATTAGATGTATTTTTGAGCAGTTTGTACAAACATACAAACGTACCTTGATAAGATAGTAATTATATTCTTCCTCGATGATTTCATTATTTAAATATATGGAAAATTGCGAAGTCTATCTGGGACAGAAGAAAATCAAAACCTGTACATAAGACGACGCTTTAGAGCTAGGGTATCTTTCATTTTCCTCTTCCCCCAGGGGACTTACATCTAGTAAGTACGTTTTTGGCAAACACGGGGCCCCGAGCCGAGTCTAGCATTTCTTCCACTTACTTGTGCTAGGATCTTTCCTTTCTCTTTCCTGGCCTTCCTTGGTCACGTCTTGTTCTTTTCGATCCCGACGCTAGGGTATCTTTCATTTTCCTCTTTCTTCCTCTTTCTTTTTTTAATGATTTAAGAAATGTCTTGAGATATGTTGATATTTGAGTTGTAATTCAGGAGGGGTTTTAGTGGGTATGGTTGAGTTATTCGGTGAGTCCCACACGCGGGGAGAGTTATGTTGGCTCTCCCTAGTGCGTAACTGCATTTTCCCTACCTGTACAAATTTTAAGGGCTCTAATGACCTCGATGTCGACGAGCCCTAAAGCCCCACAAAAAAATATACATGAGAAGAAATGTATTGCGTCACTCTGAAGCTCCGGAGGCAGGTTACGCATTTTCTTCTCTACATAAGAAGCAGAAGAGAAAGACAATGAATGAAACTTTTTCATTTCTGAAAATAAACATCTCTGTGTGAACTACCATCACTGCTATGCGTGTAGGGTTGGACAATAAGTTAGCTCTGAAAACGTTTGAAACAAAATTACCTTTGGGTTGTCACTGAAGCAGCTTTGCGTAGGTAATTACATTGCACGGATCTTTTGCGACGAAATGAACTACTTCAGGCAAAACCTTGGAAAATAGCTAATGTAAGGCTATAAGGAATGTAATTTTAAAGCAATCCCCGAACATTGCCATTATCATGGTTTACAGAAAGTAATCGGTGTATGAATTTCGAATTTAATGTAGGCCATCTTAGTGTGACATCTGGGAAATGAAATTTGTTCAAACTGTTAAACTAACATAACCCAAATCTTTTCACAAAAAAGTCATTTTCGTATACTTTATATTTTCTGTACAGCATATACACGGATTTTATACATTTTGAAATTGAAATTTCGAAACAACGTACTCGCCGCATACGTCCTGGAGTGTGTTAAAGTACTTAAACAGTTTAAAAATAGTTGATATTGGAAATAGACTATTTTTTAGTATATAGAAATAATTACTTCAATATATTGGGATTCAGTAAAATGTTGTTTGCTAATTCCATATAAAGTCACGCTACGCAGTACGGATAGAAAAGAGTGCAGATAAATTCAGCAATTTGCTTGCTACCTTTCGTGAGGTATTAAACAAACACACACAAAATCCTAATTACGTGTTTTTCTTTTCTTAATGCATTCGTGAATATAATCGACTTCAGTTACTGAACCGAATAAGTATTATTATTTTGAGACAAATATGCATATAATACGTATTGGTTTGTCATTATTTGCGAAGTAATTATCACAATTTTTCAGTCTCCAGAAATATGGACTATGTAATGAAGTAATTACTGTTTGGGGCAGGGTAATTTCTTTTTTGACCTTGCTTAGTACGTACTACATATAAAAACTCACTCGTTATGAAATTGTTTTCTGAACTACACTGACATGAATTAATACAAAACCAGTATCTTATATTTTTATTAAGTGTGTCATGGTGATAGGAAAGACCAAGTAATAAAACAATTTTCATTTCATTTTTAAGTATGAATTTGTTTTCTCATGTTTTATTAGCATTAAATTCGTTTTTCGGTTACGTCGTAGCCTTCATCTGTAACACTCGGAATTGTGAAGGGTTTTGTCAAGTGTAATGCAGATTTCTAGTACCAAAATATCACATGGAAAGATAAAAATATTTTTTTCATATGTACGTCTTTATGACAAAGTTGTCGATATTTCATCAATAGTCTGTATTGTTTAATCAAAAGCGAGTAGCCAAGTATTAAACATTTCTGAAAATTTAATAAATTTAGCATAAGATACAACATTACTGTGCTTTGTTGATACAACATTACTGTGCTATATATTTCATCGTTATTTACACTCGTTTAGGGATGTAATGCTACCATACAAATGAAAACATCTTCGAACTTCTACATCTCTGCTTGCTTCGACACATGTATTTTTATATGATTTTACAATATTCCCACGAAGTTCGTCATTTTAAAAGCTTCACGATCTACACAATGAAGCTCAAAGTTTTATAAAAATGGAAATTCAATGCATTTTGTTACCAGACACACTATAAGGAGACGACGAGGAAGACTGCTGCAATCCACTAGAGAGTCTATTTGGAAAAGTAATTTCGTCATTTAACGATTTAATTCCTCCTCATTTTATTTCTCCATTAAATTTCTTCCATAATGAACCGCCATGGGCAAGATTCGCATGATGTCTGGAGAAGATTCTGCCGTTGGTCATTTCCGATTTAATGAATTTATAGGAAACTTTCGATTAATGAAAATCAGATTCAAATTATATCTCCTTCAATGGAATCAGAACATCATAGCGGTGATTTTACCTATAAGAGTATACTCGTTTAAAATATTTCCATTCTGTATCTCCTTCATTCACTCAAATAATGGTATTATTCATATATATTTCTTTCAAAAATTTATTTTGTACGGAAGAAACGGTTTTATCTACCGATTTTACCAGTTACAAAGTATAATGTGATATGTTATGCGCTTAAACGAAGATAACTATATCCAGTAGTCTATGTACGATTAGGTGCAAGGTATATACCAATTTTTATTACTTGGAGGATCGGCGTACCGGTACTTTTTTTTATCTAGCAACACCACAGATTTGGATTATGTTTGTTATATAATATGCTATTGATTAATATAGTAAGATAATTATTCTTTTTTAGAATATTTTTGATTGCTTGTAGATTTTTCTTGTGAAACGTTTTACTACTTATGTTCAATGCTCTAAATTTAAGAATTAAAACTGTATTAATTTTTTGTCTCAAGGGATTGTTTTTAATTATACGTCCGACGTACAAGGTTTCCTATACCAATCATAATCGTTCTCATTTCTAATGATCTTGGTGTCCAAATTGGGAAAATGTTGATGTTATTAGACTTGAAGAAATTTTTTAAATCACCAAGCCCTCACGATTCTATTAAAATAAATGAAACTCTTCTTGATATTTTCGAACACCTTGTAACTAATGGCACGCTTTATAATCAATTATTTCCTTTTTATCGGATTGGAGGTAAATTGAAAATAAAATTTTGGATTTCTCTTAATTACAGGAAAAGTTATCAAAATATATTTTGATGATGGCAGCAACATGCAGTTGAAACGCTGTAGTAATATTAATTAATAGTCTTCATTCAAAGGTCGATCACAATTTCAATATATTATTTTTGTGCGCTGAGTTTTCTGGGATGCATTATTACTTATTTACTTGTTTCGTTTGTAATCTATACTCCCAAAATTTGTTACATATCATACATAGTATATAGAAAGTTTTGTACTTGTGAAAAAAAATCGAAAACGAGATTTCGACAAATATCCGTTTTGGCGATCCCTAATTCTGAAAAAGTTGTTTTTGGCGTAACTTCCGTCCGCCTGTCCGTCTGTGCGCAGCGATTCTGTGTAAATGGATGAACTAATTTAATTCGCATATCGTATTTACGGTGAATTACTTGTTCTCAATGCATGTGCTCTGATATTTCTTGACTTTAAAATACAGTGTACGTCACAAGAAGGTCAAAGTACTCTTCTTAATGTTTTTTTCAAAAACGGCCCCAAATATTTTCCTCAAATTTTCTGTACGTAAAGTTCAATTAGTATCTATTACATCCGTCATAGTAGTATTTTGCTTGAAAGCTTGGTATTGACGCAGTAAAATAATTTCTGCTACACTTCTCGTTAGTTTACTGTTTCAAGACGCTAGAATAATATTTAGCCGTGGAAATGGACAAAGCAGACGCAAAATACACTTTTCGTAAAATGGAATGAAAGACGACTTGGTAATTGTGGAGCGTTAGCAACATTATCAAAGAACGATAAATTAAACGTCGTTTGCATGTTGCTCATAGTTTTAATGTTAAAAAGCTTTTTCGACTGCATAGCAGCCATCGTCAGTAAAATACACTAAAATTAAAATGTT